>JBCAUG010548734.1:0-14749 GCA_038406175.1 Haplosyllis leylae | reverse complement strand
CAGGAATTACCAGGATTCAATAAGTAGTTAATTCTGCACATGTTGAAATATAGTTTTTGCCAATGGTATCTTTCAATATGTCTATGCAATTATGACCAACTAATTGGGCATCAAAGCTACCCTGCCTAAATAAGACATACATTTCAGAAGACTTTGATATTTGTGGATACTAAGCATGAAAATCAGTGATTCCACTGATTTATGTTGGGGAGAATTTATGGATTCCTCGCAAATGGCATAATTCATTGAACTTCCTGCAGGGTGAGAAAGCACAATATCAGAAATGAATTTGTAAACCGCTTGGTGATGAGATTAGATTGGGAAAAAAAATGTATTTCCTGCTTTGCAGAATCATTTTACGGATCCAGGGGAATATCAGGGGACGTATACCCTCTCTCCCCATCGCCTTAAAACATTTCTTTTTCAGTGTCAGGCACTATTTTGACACAACAGGTCAAAATCGGCTGGGCTTTGCCCAGTAGCAAATATAGGGATCAGACGAACCTTAGGCATGCTCCTTCCACGGATCAAAGGATTTCGCGTTTTTTTTGTTTGTTTTTTTGACAAGCTTTGAAAAAGATAGGGTTTGCACCCCACCCCCAGGAGAATGCCCGGATTGACCATGTATGCCTCTACGTTGGTCGCCACCAGTTTGAGAAATCCTGGATACTCAATGCCTGGTTGATCCGCGCCACTGCCCAGTAGTTCCTGCGCCTGGGTGGCTTTTTCTGCCCCTTGCACAAGTTATATTTTTTTCCACATCGCGTGAGTACGCACCCTCATATTGCCACCGACAAATTTACGCCATAAAACGCACCGCACAGGAAATACCCCGCATAACAGGACCGCCGCACCGCGTGCGTATTTATCTTTATGTTTACTTTTACTACACAATTGGTAATCCAATAATTGATGACAGGTTAGCTAACAGACTGCTTGATTTATTTTGCATAAATACCTCTGCATGAGCAGAGTAAACACAGTGTGCGGAGGAAACTTTGTGGGTGAAGAGATATTATGCTATTCGTCTCGTTTCTAATGGAGTATTCACACCAACTTTTCCCTCAACTATTACGATTGCGTGGGCGAATTCGTGGGTGATTTCTCTATTCAGACCTGCCTCTTATACTACAAAAATCGCTAAAAATGGGTACACAATCCATTCTTGAACCTAATTGTAATTGCTTATGTTGACCAAATAGTTGGTATGAATGCACCTGCAGTCCAATGTATGCGATTCGCAATCGCAATAGTTTAGGTTGAGAAAAAACTCAGTGTGAAAGGACCACAAGTCATTTACTGTTTCTGCTGAAGGTTACTTGTAAATGATTTACTAGTTGTTCTGAACGGCAATAAAATAATAGCTAAAACATTACACTGTCAAAACAAGAAACGTTCCACCCTTTAAATTGGCGCCTGGGAAAAATTCGATTGACACAGATTTTTGGGAAAAATTAGATCTAGTACGCGTAATGGAGAATGCGAGTTTTTTTCACCTACACGTCATGCAATAATAATTCTGAAACATACTTTGGTACTTAGTGCTAGACGTAAGATCGATGTTGAAACGTTCATCTTTCCGTTTCTATTTTTTACTCACTTTTTTCCGCACACTTGAATAGTTCCTATCACCACAATGGCAATTCGTCGAAACCATTTGTCCTTTAGTTTTTTTCCTTTTTCCGCCTTAAAGGTAAAAGTACAACAGATATACGCCTTAACATGTGTCGACAGGGAGAAGTAACCGGTAAAGTGATTAATGAAACCTTGGAGTGTTTTTATCTACCGCGAGGAAAGGTAAATAACACGCAGAGTTTATACCTGCAGACAGAGAGGTGTGCAGCCAATTTGTACTTCATTCCTGCCGACGGCTCGTTCAGACACCCCGGGTCTGATCTACAGCGAACAGCCGACATATCTACCCCGGGTACATGTACCTCTGTGGGTACGGTGCAGTGAAATCTTTCTTGAACTGATGGAACTTGTGGAACCAACATTTCGCACATTCAATAGCAGATCGGAAGGGGGAGGGGGCGTGAAGCTAAGAGGATTATGAACCTCTGCCTCTTCTGTAAAAATAAGTCATGAAGTCAAAGTTCCTTTGAGTGACAATTAAATTTCATCTTCACCCTTTTCTTGCCCCTCGGACACAATATGTGGGTCTGCCATTGATATTTGACCAGGACTTGCACGGTATGACGAGCAGACTGTTATAGACTTCAAAATACATTTGACAGGTAAAAAGATTAGCTTAAAAATTTGTGTAAAATCTTTGCCACCAACCCTAGGAGTGTGCAGAAAATTTAAACTTACGATCTACACAATTTGGCCAATGAGGTTTGTAGCCTTTATATAAAAGATGTCTTTTGCAATTTTCTCCACAAAAAAAACCGCCTATCTGGTAAGAAATTTCACTTTGAAATTTACTGTTTTTGTTATTCTAAGTTTGGTAGTAAATATTCTTGGTTGGCTTCTAGAAGAATTGGTCCAATGCAGAACACAGAAAATACCTGAACCATCAGGTGGTGAGAAGACAGCAAGCCTGTTCTCAGACAGTAGTTGATAACTGAATGATTATCTAGTCATGAGTTACGCATTAGTGAAAAAAAAACTTTTGTGAAGAAAGGTTAAATGTCGACTCGTCTCGTGGTTCAGAGTGTCAGAAGCAGTACCTCTCAGCTGATAACAGTGAAAATAGAATCCATAGTAAAAACATATCCTTCTGATAACCTCAGAACAAACCACTAAGTACTTGTTACCGCCCGCATCCAAAGGATGGGGAAGGTAATGTTTTTACAGGTGTGTGTCTGTTCACAGGGGGGAAGGGGTATCCCAGGCCAAGACATGGTGCCCCTCCCTCTCTCCCTCCCCTCCCCGGTCAGAACAGGGATACCCCTCCCCTGGCCCGTACAGGGACACCCCTCCCTCCCTCCCCCAGCCAGGACAGGGGTAGCCCTCCCTCCTTCCCATCCCCTCCGCCGGCCAGGACAGGAGTAGCCCTGCCTCCCATACCCCTGGCCATGACCAGGACAGTTGTGTGGCACACGCGGTTTGCCATTTGCGTTCATGCAGGAGGACTTTCTTGTGTTTTTCGTTTTTCTGTCTATGAAATGTTACATTTTAACCTGTTTATTTATGTTGGAGAGTGTTGTTTGTAATTTGAATTTATGGTTAATTTTTTTTGCCAGGGTAAGCCTTTGAGATCAACAGCTTAAAACTGACATCCATAAGACTTTGCAAATAAATGCATTGGCGTTTTTTTTAAAATTTGTTTTCATACATTTGAAAAAGGTTTTTTTATTGGTGAAAATCTATCGTGACATCGCCATGAATATAAGACCCAGCAATCAAAGAAATAAAACCGAATATTGAATATTCGTAGAGAGACTGATACAGAACCTAAAACCTTTTGAAACATAGAAAAGTCTTCATCACTTGGGAAGCAGATTCTCTCAAATCTAATCAGGATAAATGGGAAAGTCAGACAGATCATAAAGAGATCAAGCCCTGTGTTAGCAAATCACTAATGTTGTGCAGTTTATTATAAAATCAATGATGGACATGCGGTACAAGAAAGTGGTCAATGGGCATTTCCTGGTGCATTTTATATTGGACACTGATTGGGTCCCAGGAATGTTGGTGCCGATTGGGGGGGGGGGGGCAGGGTGTTGTTATCAGTGGCGTATCCAGGATTTCCCAGACGGGGGGGGGCAACCTCCAAAGTGGGGCGCAAACCTTTTATTTGGCCAAAATGTTTCCAAAAACGGCATGAAAATCAAAGAATTTGGACCCCCCCCCTTAGATCCGCCAATGGTTATCCAATATTGCATTCGGGGTCTTTGGAAATAAGAAGGAGATACAGGTAAGAAAATATAATAGTTGAAGTTTAAGGTTTGACTCGAAAATTCAAATTTTCGACTACAATATAATTTTTAACGTAGATCTTGATTAGCTCAGTTCGAACAGTAACTGTTAGGCACTTCTAGTGTAAGCTGAACAGGACTAGTTTCCGTGTTAAAAAAGATGCACTGGACAAAAGAGTACGTATGTGAACGAAGTTCAATAAATTTCCTCGCTTTTTGTGATTCATCAACTGTTACTGATTACAAAATTTTATTTTGGCATTACAATAACATTGTGTACGGCACCCAGGAATAAACTCGTAAAATCTTTTACATAATGAACCAAACAGTAATTACCACATGGAGTCTGCTCATTATGTAATACCATACAACAAAAATAATTTACCACCCTCTGCTAGTGTCTCAAGTTTCCACCAAGGAGACCACCACTACATCTTTGTAGGCTGTTTGGAAATAGGGATAAAATTCTTCGTACTTTCAATGAGTCATTATTCGATTATGCTATTCGAGACAGATTATTGCTGGCTCATTAGAGTCAGCTTATTGATTATTAAGGGGGGTGCGTAGTTTTCTCGGAAATGGTGGAGGGGAGCCTTTGGCACTTTTATGATAATTAGGCATAGTTTTGTGTGTTGTGATTGGTTGGAATTTAGCATTTAGAATGGGGTGAGGGGGATCAACCAATCAGGAAAAAGTGCGTAGTGGCACATAGAGGCACATAGTGACACATAAAGCGTATAGTTTTAGAAACTTCAATTATGATAATTAGTCATGCTTCTGAGGATTATACAATGTTTACATTATATGACCATGAGCCAGCATGTGTAATTCTTACACTCCTTGGACTTTTGTTATATTTGATCAACAATGTCATTACTAGCTTTTTTGGGGTGCATGGTAAAAGGGTCAAGTCAGGGTGATGAGTGTCCCCTTATGTCAAAATCCAACTGTTGTGGCCGTATAAGGTCATGCAAGCAAGTCTATCTTGACTATCCAAAAGGAACCTGTCACTGCATTTATCAAGAGGTGATCATTCGAGAAATTGTCCTCTAAGAAAAAAGATTTTCTGTGTTATTTAATTCCTAATTTATGCAAAGTGCACAGGGGTCTGGTATGCAGGATCATATGTTTCTCAGTTCGAAATTTTGTTCATTATAATTGCAAATCAAAGCACAGAGCAGAAATAAATAAGCCTTGAGTGCTTGTTTAATGTATTTTATTCCACACATAAGGAAATGCACTTCCGTCTTCACCGTCAAGGTCTCCGTGTGGAAATATATGGATCCTGCATAAAAGTCATCATTTTGTCCCAGTGTTTTCTTGTTATTCGAGTCTTCAAGATTTCTGATTTTAATCTTCTGTAATTGGATCACCTTGAAAAAATCTAGCTAACTGTTTAATGAATAGCATATTTTCGGACTGATCTATTTGATTCAAAGTGCTAATAGGAACTATTGTCTCTTCATTTAATAAAATTTGATGAATACGTTGTAGTGCTAATCAGTCGATGATTGCCTAAAATTCAGGGACTTACATCTAGGATCCTCTCACTACTCGGACACCTTGAAACAGCGCCAGTGTATGCATTATAATTTTGGCTAATTCACCTCTTCAGAAAAAAAAATGGTTCTGAAATCAAAAAAGAGTTCTATGCTCTTTACTTTCCCACTTGTTACAAAAGCTATCGACTTTTACAGTTTATTTGATTGATCTGAAATTAAAAAAGCGGGATATTTGGCTGGAAAAAAATGTGCGAATCAAATTTCATTTGATAAATAAGAAACAGAAGAGAAATTTGGTACATTTTCCAACTGCAGTACGAATAGGAAAGTACGATTAAAGACTTCATTTAGCTGATGACATAATTTTATTGACACTGGCTGAGGTAATGTAGTGGGATCAATTAACTGCAAAAATTCTCAATCAGGGTAGAAAAGCTCAAACCTTTTCAGACTCTTTGAAAACGAGTATTTACCCACAACGTAGTCTTATGTAACGAGTGAAAAGGAGGAGGAATGCGTAATATCTGTTTGAATTCCCCTCACGGATCTGATGATCTCTCCTCTTGTGTTCATCTCATCAACCCTACATCAGAGAATGTGTGAAAAAACACAGAGGTGAGATAGCATCCTACTGCCAACCGTACCTCCAGCCAGGTGATAATGATGCAATTAACTAAATACCTGAAATCTACAAACAAAAAGTACATTAAGGATGTACTGGATTTATACTGAGAGAGTACATCTTTCTGAGACATACACATTCAGGCAGTTACTAAGGAAACCAGAAAGTTAGTGAAGAAATAATAGAGATAATTAAGAACATTTTGTGTGGTCCTCCGACGATATTATTTTTCTCCAGAAAAAATGCTTGAACAGAGATATTGGGAACAGGGAGGAATTGGCAGATTTCACAAATTTGGGGAAATAAGGAACACGCCTCGTTCTTAAAGAATTTTTTTTTCATTTCATGTCTTTTCATTGCGATATTGGATCGTGCAGTCCGAAAAATATTGGCTCCATCAATGCGGAGCAAGGGCAAAGTTCTCTTCTTTCTGGATGTACAGCGGCTGAGGGGCTAAATGGTTTACTTCCAATTATGGCAACATTTGTGCTGTACTGTGCAACAAGACATTGAAATGCAAATTGTTGTCATCTTGCACTGGGGTGTAGATGGATCGGTTGCCCAATTGGAACATCTAATTATTTTGTGAATAGTTAGTTGGATTGATCGAGATTGAATTTAGTAATGCGCGACAAATGGAAATATGCAACCTGGTGCAGTTATTTATATATTGTCTTTCGACGTAATGCCAGTCGAAATTAGGTTATTTATTGATGAAAGCTTGGTCACTTTCTGTGGACATTCCATTGCTTTGCATTTGAAATGCTGCATTCAGGCAACCAAGGCTTTTGAAAACTATCAAGTTTGTTGCGAAAAATCTTGACCAAGGCTTAAATCTGTCGTAACTGCAATTTTATGTTTCCCTTTTGAGGTCTCAAGATATGGCAAAAGGAAATGACGGACTTTCATGGCCTTGATGCTGGCTGTTAGTAAGTAGAGAATACCGTCTAAAATCCAATCAGAGTTAATGGGAAGAGCAGACTGATCATGAAGAGATCATTGTTGGATTGGCAAATCACTGAAACAGGGTTTTATTGTTAAATCAATATGGAGCATGTCCAAGAAGTGAACGAGCAGAATTGACTGCTTAGTAATCCTCTTTTATGGTAATAGTCAGTAGAATTTAAGTTGTCCATGAATGCGATGGAAATCATTTACGAATTTATTTGGGATGCAGGGGATTTTCCTTACCTAATATTCAATCACTTTCATTCAGGGTTCCAGAAAATTTGCCACATTATAGGATTACCTCCTTCCGAGAAATCCTGGATCCATCTCTGGAAATCTGCATAATACGCAAGAGTAAGTAGCGGTGGTGATAGGATTTCTGTCCACAGTCCATTTCTGTCCAATTAGATTATCTCCATACTAAGTTTTAAGCTATCAACAAACATTATATGTTGTGTGGGACAATGGATCTAATTGGCCACTTCAAGAAAATAAAACTTTCTGCAGAGTTTTTGCGTCTGCAAGCGTTTACCAGGTGTACTGTAGAAGGGAACCAAACAGAAAACAAGTGGTATGGCTTGCTTATTCACATCCCACGGAAACGGGACTGGGACAGGTACAGGGAATGGAACCAGGAGTAATGGGTCCTAATATATTGTACAGAAATGTTCACACTCGGTTGAGATAGGGAAGGATTCAGGATCCGTTGTTTCCTATTGTGCTGGTCCAGTTCCTTGTATCTGTCCCGGTCCCATTTCTGTGCAGTGTGAATGAGCCAGTAGACCAGAATTTACACATAAAAGACCTGTCGCTGGTAGCCCCAATTTTTTGCTCATATAACTACTACTTTTTGATAGAAGAGGAGGATGTGGGGGGGGGGGTGGTAACCCAGAGTGGCGATGTTTGAATTTCTAATTTCTGCCATGTCTACTTCTTCGATGGAGAGGCAAACCGTAGAAGTGAATTTTAGATTTCTACTTTCTACTGACGAGCATCTTCTCAATGGACAGAAATTTCTTTAATTTCACATGATTTTTTTTAGAAAGTAGGGACAGCACCCCCTCTAGGAATTGATGCCTCCTCCTTTGAAAAGTCCTGGACCATCTCCTCACATAGAGATGTTAGTTTTGCGTTTATCAATTGCTTTCGCATCTAAATCAGAATCTTTTATCTAACATGTTGCTTTTTTTATGTAACACTCTCATTTCAACGTTTTCAGTTGCAATCACTGTGCTTTGACAAAACATTCACGCAATAAAATTTTATTAGCTAGCAGTGGAATGATTTGCAAAACCAAACTTAGAGATAAGTTTTGCAACACGAAGAGAAAAAAAATAATTGGATCAGAACGTACTGCTACGACAACCTCTGACTTCAAATTTATCAATTGGATTTTTTCTACCTTTCTTTCTCAACCCGAAACAGGCTAATTTGTGTAGAACCTTTGAATTTGGTTGTGAATTGTGATCATTTTCTTGTCCGGTGATAGTGGCTTTTTGTGCACCCAGAATCGTCCTCTTTACTGGCGCATTGTCACTCAAAATAGTGTCACAAGCAGATTTAAAAATCCACAAATATCGAGAAAACAGTGTGGAATAATATGTTACTGTGATACATATTTCATACAATGAGATTACTTGAGAAGTATCGCGTGGAACAGGTAGTAACACATGCTATTTTACACAGTCTTTCCAATGTTTTTGGGATCTCTATATCCCCCCAGAGATTTCCAAAATAAATTTTAGTCTAATTGGACCAATTAGTCTAAATGATTCAATAGTTACCTCACTAACCAACTGATGCTATCAAATTACCTTGACTATCAGTATAGTGATAATCATCAATTAAATTGCAGTAGGTCTGAAAATTTTAGATGACATTAATTAATACCTGTCCAGAGATGAGTAACCTCACTTTCATACTGTAAAATGTATGATGGCTAATAGTGCCCTAACCATAGATACAGAAATTTCCATAAGACAAATTGGTTCAATTCGTCTCAAGTTTATTTTGAAAAGCCTCCTTTCAAGACTATTTTGAGTGACAATCAAGTTTTCTGAATTAAATTCTTAACAGAATTTGCAGAATACTACTTTTAGGAATTTTAAAAGTAAAATGACCAAAAACAGAATTTTACAAATTCTGTAGATTCTATAGAATACTATTTTTAGCAATTGCAAAAATGAAAATGACTAACAATAGTATTCTACAAATTCTACAGATTCTGTAGAATTCAATTAGGAAAAACTCAAATGTGTCGGTGAAGAAAGAGGGAACGGTCCCGGATCTGTCACAGAAGCAATGCAGTTAAAAAAACAAAGAACCGGATGGTACATCATTGTATCAGACCAACCGTTTGGAATGTCCAATTTCCACTTCTTGTGCAGGAAAACGATCAACTACTGTCAACAGGTGAGGAGGTGCTGAGCTAGGTGGTTGTATGAAGTGTAGGAAGGCACTAAAGGTTAAAGAGATGAACAGCGGCGAACTCAGTGGATCAAACTCCGGATAACTGAGAGAACAAATCCGCAAACAAATTTCCTGTATACCTTCTACCCCGGGTAACTGAAAGAACAGCCCGCGAGCGAATTTCCTGTATACCTTCTCCTCTGTGGAGAGCCGCCCTAAGAATTACTTATCATCAAGATTTGACAGACAAAAAACACTAAGATACATTAATCATCGTGTTTGCTTGTTATCCTATGTCTGAAAACCTTCAGTGTTTTTATTTTGGTGTATTGTTTTTGTGGTGGTTTTTAAAGATGATACATGTACATGAGGTACAATATCAAGAAATATTTTTGAACTGATCTATTAACATCTGAAATGCATTGAAGTCTATGGGGAGTCACTCGTCTATGTCAAAGAAAAGTTCCCTAATTGCAATTAAATTGCGGGCTCGTGCCTCAGAATAGAGTTGTACTTGAACAAGAATGTCTTTTAGTCTCAAATGTATCCTCCGCGCAACATATGGATGACAAAAAACATTTACAATAGACAGAAATTCTATTTCTTTTAATTTTATGTTTATATGAAATTGACATTGACCTTCACATTGAGATGCCCCTAATTTTTTCACCAGTTTTTTTTAAAGCTAGGAACTTCATTTTCAGTACACACATATGTTTTTACAATGTCAAGGTCAATGTCAAGTTTGAGCACCAAGATCATTGGATAAGGTCAAGGTCAAATGAATAAATCTCACAAATCAAAATTTAACTACGGGCTTGTATTCCACTAAAGCTTGCTCACAGGTCACATTCATCATAACGCCAATGTCACTGAAATGAAGGCCGTATGTACTTCCAAGTGACCAAAAATGTCTACCTATTTTGAATGACTTTATGATCTCTGTTTTACGCAGATGACATGCTTTCGACTGAAAAACATACTTGTATATTATTAAAATTGTATTGCACAATTGAAGCAATTGCCTCCGAATAGGGACTCATCTCTGTTGATTATTTTTTTTGCTATTTTTTTTCCAATACGTGGGAATTACGTGAAAACATTTTTGATCAGATTTTACGTGGAACCTTTCTAGCAGAGGCTGAGTTTGAGATGCGAAGCACCCAAAAACATAATCGACAGTGAAATCGAGTATGTTTTAAAATATTCATTTTTCGTAACATACTCGATTTCACTGTTGATTATGTTTTACGCTTTGGTTACTGCAGGATAGCAAACATACTTGACAATTATATCAAGTATGTTACAAAAAATGAATATTTTGAAACATACTCGATTTCACTGTGGATTATGTTATTTTCGTCTAAATCTCAACCTCAACTTCAAGCTAAACAAGAACACGATTTTACGTGTTTGTTTTTTCGCAGTACAAAGTTATGAGTACGCTTGGAGCATCTCAAATAGTACTATTGCTTGTGTACACGGAAAATTGCCCCGAACGTCTCAGATTTCGCACCAGTTCACATACCAACCATGTTGCCAATTTATTAGTTACACCTGAGTTTCAGGTAACCGAACTTGTGTATTTATTCAGCAATCTAAATCTAAGCCGGGGCGGAAAGTGAAAACCAATTTTCTGTGATACAGCGGAAAACCTAGCGCAAACCCGGTTGATGAAATGTGCCAGAAATATTGTTTCTGTTAGAAAGTAGGCTAGGTTAGAAACCTTTGTCTTTGACATCAACAGAATTAAGGGGTTGCTTCTCGGGCACTCAACCTCCAATGTTGACTAATTTTTGAAAAAGTTTTATTTTTTGTTTTCGGAAAAATGGCCAGACATTAAGATCATCTGTGCCACAGCTCCTGGATCCGCTACTATTTAGGACCGTTTTGTTACTTTCAGTGCTAACTTCTATCATCAACTATCTATAGGGAAAGAATTGTCAACAGTGATGGATCCAGGATTTTGCAGAGAGGGCACCAACCCCTCAAGGGGGCGCGCCAACCTACTATTTGACCGATTTTTGTTCTAAAAACTGCACAAGAATGAAGAAATTTTGGCAAGGGGCACATCCCCTGCGCCCCCTTCCGATCCGTCAATGGTCATGCATATTATACACGATGCACTTCAATAATTTAATAAAATGTACAGTACGCTATCGAACTAATCTTTTGTTGTGGGATCAAGAACTTAAAAATTTCTGATTTTTAAATTTATTTGTCCTTTTAAAAGGTCTCTTGTTTTTCTCTCGTGATATTTAGAGAAACAAAGACTTAAAACGACTCGTTATTTCAATTACCAACTTCGTGATCCAGGTATCATTTGATATTCAGATATTTAAACTAATCTCCAATGACAAAATAGAAAACTTGAGTCAATTTGAAGATTAATTTCCCAATTGAGACGCAACAGACGAAAATCCCCTGATCCGCCTGATGCGTTTACAATTTCAATCTGCGATGTGTTATAATGCGGATCTCTTCGGGTTGAGTTTGTGTTTACGTTTGGGGTAGTGGTTGAGTTACGCAACTGTGACCAATGACAAATCATCACTTTTCACTTGTCGGACAAGTGACAATTTAGCCAAAATGTCCACAGTGACAATAGCTAAATCATGACTTTTCTGACATTTTGTAAATATTATTGCTGGCTCATAGAGTCAGCTTTTTGGTTACTTCGAGGTGACCTTAACATCCTGTCCTAGCCCTTAACATGAGCTTTTGGCAGTTTTGTGATAAGTAGGCCTACTTTAACCTGCATTCATTGGCAGTAATTTGTTTACACGAGAATGTTGTCCTGATGTTATTTACATGCCAGCTATTGGGTCAACGACGCAACGTCATTTTTATTGTCTTTGGTAAAAGTGACATTCGTCATTCATCATATCCGTGTAACTCAAACGCTACCTCAAACGCAAACGCAAACTCAAGCAGAACATTCACACGTTGTAATGTTTCTTCAGAAACGTTATATGAACGCTTACCTGGATGAAAACGGTTAGCACGCATTAACAGGATAGTCTACACTGGAGGCAGAGATCATTATATCTAAGCAAAAGGTGCTTATTGTTTCTACTATTTGATACATATGAAACTGAAGCGATGGGCTCCACACGCAAAGCATCTTTTGCACCTGTTTATTGCCTGTTAGCACCTGTATGTACAGGTGACACAAGGAATATTTAGCATTTATATTTATTACTTTGATACATTTGGATATTGAAGATTTAGGTAGAATATCACAGTTGTGCGGTGCCTGATTAAATTTCATACGTTTTGCTGATAAATCTTCCTGAAGTTGCGGAAAAAATGGTAAGACATTAATTTATTCAATTTCAAATTTACCATTAATTTGGAATGAACTTGGATCTTTCCAAAAAAAAAAAAAAAAAAACACTTTGTGTATTGAGTCGAATTCAAAGTTTTTGTTTTGTGGTAGATTTACGCGGATGTATGTCCCATTAGAGTTTTTCGCAAACTCTCAGCAACACAGGAATGTCAAAATTGCCAACTTTGTTTTAGTTGTGCCTTTTAAAATCAGCTAGTCCTATAAAGTATGCCATGTTGAAATATAATCCTTACATACCCCTTGACTTCTAATTTCACATTTACTGACATCAGTTAGTGCAAAAAAAAAAGAAAACTGCAAATATATGGGAATACAAAGTTGGTAATAATGCGAACATTGCCAACTTTGTGTGTTTGTGAAAAATTCGACTCAATAGCAATAATTTTCTCCCATAATTGATTCAAGGAATGTGAGAATTTTGACCTTTTTTTGAAAATGAATATTTTAGAAATTATACTGGTAATGAAATACTATAAAATCATTTGAAATTCAATTATTTGCGGAGAGTTGAGTGCAGAACTGTTCATGCAGGAGGACAGAATGTAGCAAACTGTAGAGCTTAAAACGCAATGTTATTTTTGACCGTATGGAGGAATGTTTGTACATTTGTACACTCACGAATATTTTTCGCACTTGGACTAATTCATAGAGCATTTTCACGAAAATTTTCCTATTTCTCCAAATGGTTCATAAACGAGGCCCCCTGGACCAAGGGTTTAGGATGGTTATGCAACAATAAACCAACTCAAATCTGAAGTCTAAGTAAGTAGTCCATGAGAAGTTTCATTTCCTGGGTAATAGGGGAGGAGTAAATTGTTCATTCCAAATCTGAAATACTGAAGTTGTCCATAAGAAGTTTTCAATCTTTTAGGAGGAAGAGTGTCAACTATCTTGCTATTTTGTCCATGAAAGTTACCAAGCTAAACTTGATATCCAATGTGTCTTGAAAAGTATTCATTTTCATGTTGAAGGTGAGGGGATGGGGTAACTGTCCAACTGACAGGGTATGACAACCAAAGTATGTGGTTCCCAGCACAATATAGCCCCATCATCTTGTTTCGAAAGATAATCTATGCGAGGCTATAATTATTGCAAACTAAATACTTTACTCAAAGAATACAAAATTATACGGTCAAAGTTATTGTGGGTAAATTGAATTGAATTGTGACATTTGAGCTGATCACTTCTCCAAAGCGGCAGTAAACACGTCAAAGGTAATCTCCAAGGGACAAATAAAATAGAGCAACTGTTGAAATAGCCAACACAAATTAATGGAAGTATCAAACATTAATAGTCACATACTATAACCTGATAGATAATATAAAATGGACAATCAAAGTAATAGGATTAAATTGATTGTTTAGATGAATGGAGAGTCTATTTTAGTAATTGAACAACCTTTCTACTAAAAGCTAGGTGTCATTTTTCCGATGACCATTGGATGGTTTTGTAATTTTTACGTATGCGAAATGTTTATTTTCCTTTTGAAATTTTTTGAATTTTTCAAATATTCAAAGAGATTTTGCAAGTTAAAAAATTGTCTAGATCTACAATCATGAGTCACAAAAAGAGAATGAATTATTTGAATTAATCGTGTGAAACTTTCTTCAACTCTTCATTGGCGGATCTAAGGGGGGGGGCGCTAGAGACGCGCGCCCCCTCTGGGTCCAATTTCTTTCATTTACATGCAGTTTTCAGGAAAGATTTGGCAAAATATAGGTTGGCGCGCTCACCTTTGGTGGTTGGCGCGCCCCCTCCCCGCCTGGGAAATCCTAGATCCGCTACTGTCTTGCACAGTGGGGAATTTTACTTGTGCAATACAAGTGGCTCCCCATACATAGACTTCAACGTATGTCAGGTGTAAAATTAACCAGTTCGAAAATGTTTTCCTGAAAAGTTTGAGATGATAAGCACATACTATGATAGTAATGATAAACATTCAACAATTTAGCCTCCCTATGACACCCTGAGGGAACAGCGCAAATTTCTGACTTAAATGACAATATCAGTAATTTCTGACCCATTGAAGTCAATGGGCAGAATTTTTCTGGGTTTT
>JBCAUG010548623.1:0-14749 GCA_038406175.1 Haplosyllis leylae | reverse complement strand
AAAAGTACCAGGAAAAGTGGGAGAATGCATATTTGACAGTTAAAAATGCAAGAGCTTCCAGGGCCCTAAGGCAGGCCCTGGGCCCTGGCCAATATGCAATCGCTTCACTCACCTGACTCCACTGCGCTACATCAGCAAAATCTCAGAAAAAAATTATTGGCCCCCCCCAAATAGACAAGTGTTCTCCTTCCCAAGTGAACCATTGAGCCAAATGGCTCACCTAAAGAAACCCACAACAAATTTACAAGTTACAGCCAAAAAAGTTGTTTGACACATGGTCCTAATCTAGGGCTTAACCATTCATTCTACTCCATGTGAAACTCTTTCACTGCTTGATGTTATATATTTTTGGTTGAGCTTGAATATTAAACAAAGCTGATGAATTGACTGTTTTTTGTTTGCTTTTAACTTTACACATTAGAATATACTTGAGCACAGCAACCAGATTTCAATTAAAGAGTAAGAATATATTAAAGTCAGTGAGACCTAAACCAAAGAAGTGTTGAAGCATGAATAATCTAAACGATGTGTGGAATACTAGAATCTGTGCTAATTAGTCCCACAATTTGTGAAACATCCTTGTGAAAGAATTCTTGTAAATGGTAATTGTTCTATTTTCGTAAAAAAAGTTTCGTTACTCAGTTTACCTGGAGTTCACACAGTGCTGAACGTAATTTATCAACGGATCCGAAAGGTTGGCCAATGAAATAAAATATTTCTAAATGAATATATTCATTTTTCAATGTGAATGATAAGAATTTTTGGGAAGGAGAAGGGAAGGAGCAACGTGGTGGTATGTTGTTGTGACATCAAGGCAAAAAACTTAATTTGAAGAAAGTATATAGATCTGTATTGTAATACATTCTCTGGACGCGTTCTAGTAATGGAGAAAAGCAGGTCTGATCTGTAAAGCTTTTCTGAAAGAGGGGAATCCCTACTGGGAAATGGTTCAAATTTCAGCAATTATGGATGTTTCAGAAAATTTTCAAAATATGTGGGATTGAAATTTTCGTGTTTCTGTGTGTTACAGACAATTTTCAACAATTTTCCAATGGTCAAATATTTAATAGTATTTTTTGCAAGTCAGGACAATTAGTTTTACAGTATATATCTGTAACTTGTGTTCCTTAGAAAAGAGAAACGTGAAGTTTTGAGAATACACAACGAGAAATCTCGTAAGGGGAATGTAAATTATTGTTCTGAGATAAGAAAGGCAGACAAAATAACAATTGACACTGTATTCGTCTACTTGGAAGGCTGGGGTGACGATAACAATAATTAGGAGACAGGAGAGAACTATTCTTAACACTGCCCAACGCACTGTAAAGACATTATTGTGGAATCTGCAGCTACATGTGTATTGAACAGAATTCATCCTATTTTCTCAATTTTCTACCCAGCCAGGTGAAGGCATGCCTGGAATAGAATTGCGCTCCATTGTTAAATGCACTTGAAGGAAATCTAAATTTCCTTCATAGTGGACAGTTGCTTGGCATTTAGAGGAATGCGCGTTCATTTTCAATTTTTTGGGATATAGTAACATCAGAAAGGAACTGAATCCTTTGTTGGGAGGAGGTAGATTATCTCCAGTCCAGTTTCTCACACCTTATTAGTTTTTTAAATATTGGTTTCCAATACGTTGAAAAACTAGACATAACCAAAGCTCATGTTCAGTCAAATAACAGAAATCACAGGTCGTATTCACATGGGGATGCTGACCTAGTGCCTAGTGCAAAATTTTCTGACCAAATGATCATAAACGTGAAATATATGTAATAATGCTGCTGTTTTAATTGTGAAATAAATATTTACACCATTTTTTGGAGTTTGTGAGTGTTTGGTTTTGGTTACTTTTTTATTTATCTTATTTCTAGTCTAATATCAGTAACTTGTGTCTTTACACTATGGAAATAATGTGAAAAAAATGCCACGGAAAAACTGAATTGCACTATTTTATTTTTATGGTCATTCAGTCAGAAGATTTTGCACTCGGCACTATAATCAGCATCCACATCTGAATACGACCTGTGGAAATGGTGATCAGGACACCTTGGGAGTGGAAACTCTGCCACACTTCAACTTTGTTGAGGATATAGAATACACAAATTTTGGGGATGTCAAATGCGCCAAATATAAAAAAATCAAGGAGTGTAACAATTACACATGCTGGCGCATGATCGTGTTATGTAAACATTCTATCGTCTTATAATATTATACCATACCATACCTTCCCCGGACTTTCCCCAAACCTGTTTCATACTTCATCCTGATTGGTTGGATCCCCATTACCCCATTCCAAATGCTAAGCATTAACCAATCACACTTAAATATACTAGGTCTAATTATCATAAAACTGCCAAATGCTCCCCTCCAGCATGTCCCCATACCCTCCAGGGAGCTCATAGTAATCAATAAGCTGACTCTAATGAGCCAGCAATAAATGACACTTGTAAAGTGCACAAATGCTGTCACATATAAAATTCACCAAATTGTGTTAGTTGGGTCATGATGCATTTTCATCACACGAAATGCACCACATGATACATCCTGGAGACAGTGTTGTTACTTCCCTTTAAACTGGGCTTGTCCATGAATATTTCTTGCTACAAGTATCAAGCAGATGGTACAGATCTGTTGGATTTACAGATAAAGACATCCAAAGGGAATGCAATGTATATCATTGCCAAGTGGTCACACCAATCAGTCAGTGCAGATTCCCTTTTAAAATGGAATTATAAATTGACAAGACAATCTTAATTGGATTTGTACATATTTTACATCTGAGATCCTACTGATGACCCCAGTAATCTCAGTGATGCTACCAACCACTAAAGTTTAATTGTACACTTCTTGCTATTTTTGTTTATTCAAACAGGATTGAAATACACGTAGCTGATAGAGTGTGTGTAAGGAGAGTAAGGCAAGATTTTTCTCATGATTTTTGCTGGCTCGTTTAGAGTCAGCTTAATGTTTGAAAGGAAGGGACCAATTGACGCGTGCCATTTTGAAGCTGTGAAAATCTGACTCCTAGGAAATTGAGATAATTCTGAATTTTTAGAATGCTTTTACCAAGACAGTTTGGCATATTTGGAACAAAAAACTTCAAGATGGACTTTTAACATCATATTTTGTACATCTTCTGGAATAATGGCCGCTAACTTCCAAAACGGTTGTTTTTCAGTTCCTATTTTCATCGATTGGCCTGAAATTTGCTATTTAAAGTCAAAATTCCGTGCCTGCATATTGATGTAAATAAGTACACTCAGTCAAAGTCGTATTGTTCGCAATTAATGTAGGCGTGGTGTTTTCACTTTTCCTGCTTTGAAGGTAATCTATTTAATAATATAAAATTATTTTGTTGTTCAGTAATTATAAGGGTACAAATTTGTAGTCGACATAATTATCATGTATCAAAAATACCGACCATTCTTGCAGTGAAAACAAAGAAAGATTTAGCTGTTCTAACATTTTCCTGTTTTGCGAACAAAGGATTTGAAGCTATGTGTTGATGTGCAAAGCTCTACGAAATTTCAAAGTGCTGCTCTTGCTAACAAGTAAGCAATTAGACCAATACAACTGAAGAAATGTTGTGTGAAATAGTTTCATTATTTCTTTATACTTTCAAGTCACAGGAAAATTAACATTTTTCATTCTCATTGAATTTGTTGTGCGATGAAGAAATTGCGATTCTTAGTGTCTTCCTATGAATAATGATACATACACGTTGGGGAATTCTGAGTTATTTCCATATTGCAAGATAACGATTGCGAAAAGGCCGTTAGTAGTCATCTGGTGTCTTTGTGCCCAGGAGAGAAGTCAATCGATGCAGTGCTATTTGTAAGAATTTTGCGCAACCAATATGATGTGAAAGTTAATGGGCAAAACAGTCTTGTGTTTCCATGTTTAATTTAGTGTTTATACAATCCTCCCTGATGCAATACACCAATGCGGCCTTGTTACATGCATGTCTCATCCAGACCAAATTCCCGAGACAGATGAAGTAGCTGTGATAGATACAGTGTAACTACTTCCCGTGTTAAGGATATGTCTTGACAGACGTATTTTAAGTCATTTATTTACATTTGAGGGAATATATCCGTTTGTAATCGACTTCAGAACTACCTCATACAACTGAACTTTTTGCCAAGAAACCCACACGAGATGTGTATGAATGATTCTCTTGATACATGATATCACTGAGTAAACGAATGAGACTGGCTTTTGCTCTTGTTTAAATGTTCATAATCTGTTTCAGATGAGCAGCTAATATGATTGTCAATGAACTGAAGCTTTTCTTTTGAAAAATAACTAGGACGTCAGCAATCTCTTTTGGGCTGTTTGCTGCATGGCATCCATGGATGTTGAGTTATTTTTGCTCTGTGGTTTATGTTTAAGACAAGCTGATATTTTAGATATTTTATTTATATTTCCGGCAACAGTGTGTCATATTGATGTAAAATTGACGACATTGGTGGCTGAAATATCACAGAAAGTTTTTTTTTAGAGGAAAGGTTGACTCTTATTACATAAGTTACTCAACCTCTTGCATGTCCAGCAGTAATGGAACCTAACAGGATGTTTACCAATCGAGTAACCAATTGACTACATAGCTTTATCCCAGTCTAGTCTTCTTACACAAATGGTAAATTTTGGCAAATTCTTTAGATATCAAACAGCTGGAAATTAATGTTACGAATAATTTTTTTAGGAGTTTGAAACTTTCCAAATGTCCATGGTAATTGTTGAGTCATTATTGGAACCCTTTAATTGACCACCATGCACTGCTTTGAAGCCGATGTATTTGTAATTTTGAATTTGTTGTCGTAGCATCCCTGTGTTTGAGTTATTAACTTCATTATTAATTGAATTAAAAAGTTAGTAGCAAAGCAAACGTTTGAATTTCCCTGAGGAAAACTTGTACTGCAAGAACTTCATGTAATCTCAATTCTTACCTGGGTGCAGGAACCTTTTGGCATCCTAAATAGGTACGTGGCATCTGAAGCAAATAGCATACAAAACAAATTTCTTCGAGGCAGATTATTTGTCTCGTATCTTGAACATGTGTCATTACGAATTTCTCAGAGGTAACTCAAATTGATACGTTCCCGGGGCCTTGGGATTTGTGTGAGTGTCACTAATGTAATTAGTGATTGGTTTGTTTCTGTTAGAGATGTTGATATCACAAGCAAAGGTGGAAGCACACAAGATCTAACGACGCAGTACAACAAAATAACCATTCCAATCCCAGGTACACGTCACATCAAACAGTACGCGAGATGTTGTGTGAGCTAATAGAGCTAATTGAAAATTGTTGAAAGTTTGACATCAGCTATGTTTTAATTAATCGAGTTTTCCCCCCAAAATAGATCATTCTGTGAACCGTGCCAGAATTGCATTGATTGCGATTGGTTGTTGAATTAAATTTTTGTCAAAGTTTTGCTAAAAATTTGACAAAGATTTCACAATGTTTTGGTAAAATAATATTGTATGCATAGTAAATATTTCTCAAATATTTGGCAAAGTTTTATTTAAAAATTGAGTTTCATAGCACCATAAATGATTGCTTGTGTGTTTTACCAGGCAATGAGTAAGATCTTGGTCTCAAATATACTAAACACTTACTTGTTTTACCAAGTGTGCAAGGTGGATGACATTGTCTGTTTTGGAGAACAGTCTGCCAATGCAGAGAAATCATGACACCTTAGCTTCCGGCATTTCTGCCTAAAACTGGTGTCTCAATTAAATGCTTGTCAAAGTTTTGGTAATGATGCAGTTACACTAGTTTTAGGTAGAAATGTTTGAAATTAAGGTGTCATTTCTGCATTGGCAGACTGGTCTCCAAAACAAAGTCATGTGCCTTGCACACTTGGTAAAACAAGCAAGTGTTGACTGTATTTTCATGACCAAGATCTTGCTCATTACCCGGTAAAACAGGCAAGGGATCATTTTTGGTGAAATAAAAATTACCAAATATTTGAAAAATATTTACCAAATGTTCAATATTATTTTACCAAAACCTTGTGAAATATTTGCCAAATCTTTGGCAAATCTTTAACAAAAATTTAATTCAACAACTGATCCAATAATATATTCAACCAATACAATTCTGGCAACGTTGACAGAATATTTTAGGGGAAACTCGAATACTCTTAGAGAAGACGTAAGAAAAATTATGCAGATCATTTTACCTGAATCTGTTAGTGGTGAATTTTATGGCAATAAGTCTCAGTGTGTATATTTGACATATTAGAAATTACACATAAGATCTTGGGCCAAAATAAACTATTTTTGACTTTGCTAACAAGCGTTGATGAATTATAGATTGTGAAAGCAAAAAGCCACCGAGTTTCAAGAGTATGTTTCATTTCTTCTCAATGTTTTGGTTTTGACCCTCCAACTGAAAACAGAGGTCTATCAGTGGCAAAGTATACAGAACAACAAAACCACATAACCAAAGTAAAACTGATACCCTAAACCTAAATAAAATATTCATTTCTTGTGGGACATGCACTTTCTGACAGAATTTTGTTGCAAGAGTCATGAAGCAATGGACCTAATACGAAGATATAAAAAAAAACCATATTGAACAGAGAAATATGGATGTTTTTACTCGGAATTAACATTTCAAACCGACAGCCCTGGCATATCTCAGGGGGCGGAGGCCTAATAGTCCGGAACACCTCCTTAAACCCAAGGTTTTGAGGCCCCAGTGTACAATTAACAATGGATTTGGGGCCCTAATTTTCAATTTTAGTAAAAATGTTTGTCGTGCATGCTTCACTCAACATAAATATTATCTTCAACAATGTTGTACCCTTACTCTGCATTCTTCTTATGTGTGTATCATAGCAAATCTTCAGCAAAAGGTGTTCAGAAAAGTGGGAAGTTTCATATTTAAAATTAAATAATGCTACAGCTAGCTGATACGCAATCTCTGATTTTTCCCTTGAAGAAAAGTAATACTGTATTTGTAAAGGTGACTGAAGTTTTCAGGTGGTTTAAGGTAGTTCTTTGGGACTGTGATGTTGAAGCCATGTGTTCCCTTAGAAAATTTAAACAGTGAAACCTCATTGAACACTTGCTGTATTGTCATTCTGTTTAACCCATTGAAATGTGATCAATAGCATGGTCAGTTGGCCAATTGCAATGCATTCCCACAGCCAAGTGGACCATGGAAACTTTTAGGGAGACTTACTAATACTTTAAATTTGATAAAACTGTACATTATAAATAGAAGGAGAGTAATCTCATTAAATATTCTCATATGAAAAATATTCATTTTCACATTTGAGACAGTTTGTAAAGTTTCAAAAACGTTCACCATTCCAAATTTGAGAAAAATGTAGATTACCATTGATTTCAATGGCAGTTTGGTACATCGTTGAGGTAAGATTACTCATTAATTACCTGGTGAATGTTGCTCAAAATTTCACAAATGTCTAATGACATTATTTTCTTCAAATGACTTAGATCTAAATCTTTGAACGGCAGGTCCGAAAGAACTACCTTAAAATTAATAACTTTGGTATTAAATTTTAAATATTAAGATTAATGTTTCACTTTGAGTAGTTAAATTAATCGGTTCAAATTTATCGTTTCACATTTGTTATGCAGGCGTCTTCTTAGACTTGTTTAAAATGGTCCAAATTCCAATTTGTCAATTTCCAGGTGATTACAGCTTGATTGTGACTCCTTCGGGAGCACAGTACGGTGTTGCTACTTTAAGTGTCACTCAAAGAAAAGGCGTCTTGTTTGGTGTAAGATCCTGCCAGGATGCACGAATTGGAATAACTGCAATACATGTAAATACTGATTTAACTTGTCCATAAACGAGTCCATTTTGTCGCAAATCTATCGTCACACATTTTATCGATCGTTGTCTTCACTTCAGTTCAGAGGCACGTTCTGGCATTGCTCTAATTGGACTTGTTCCAGATAAGTGTAACTACATTTTAAACTCATGCCTCCCAACTTTATTTTTTAAATTTTACATTATGTAGCCAGATGGTACGCAGAACATTACAGAAATCAGTTTTGGAACCGAAACAAATGATAAGATACAAGTCACAAATTTACAGAACAACAAAATACTGTACACGGTAAGATCAAAGACTATGGAAGTCGGATTCAATTCAAGGTTCTGACTACATTGCACTTTTTGTCTTTGATATCAAGTTTTGACAAAAGTTAAAAATCTAAATCATGCATTTTGAGGAGAATTAATTGGTATCGAAATATTGATTTAGTTGACAAAAATAATTCTTCACAGTTTAGATTGTTAAATTTTGTTCTTAGAAACCAGAAGGTAAGAAAAGGAAAATGGCAATGAAGTCAGAACCTTGATTTGAATCTGACTTATGCTGTATTTGCCCGGAATTTGGAAAAGAGATTAAATTTATCTTCAATTCTTACCGGCTATTTCCACAGGCTTCACAAAATGGAAACATACTCAACTGTTTCTACTTCAAGTTCTTTTGGGTCACATGGCAGGATGGAATTTTGTCTGTGGGGACAGGGACTTACTCGACTATTAACATCGGAGCAAACGTAAGTCCTGTTCTTAGTACAACAGAAACCTGAATCCGAAATATCAGTCATCTAAATTGTTTAGAGTTTTCCCAGCCTCATCTATCACTATTTGATGAAAAGGAATTTGAAGTCACAATTTTTAGAATTTGAATCAATTGTTACCGCCCTCGTACGAAGTAGGAGGGAAGGTAATGTTTTCAGTTTGTTCACCCGGGGGTGTTAAAGTGAAAGAAATAAAAATAAATATTTGCTTAGATCTACATAAAATTTGTTTCTATTTATGATTTTTCTATCTTACTTTCTCTAACCAGACCCTATTTGCGGTTCAGCCTGTTGACAACTTGTGGCAAGACGTTTACAAAATAGATTTTCTATCTGGAGCTGACCAGCTCGCAACATGGTACATGCCTGAGGACCAAGGTAATTTAATGTTATTGGTGTAAATAAAATCAAGAAAAATAAATGTTACCCTTCTACTACTTACAAGTGCCGAATTTAATACCATTGTCACTGTTACCATTACCATCGTTTACAATAGTTTGAGTAAAGAAAAATATCATATGAATGTACAACCAAATCTACTGTTACTGCAACTTAAGAATTTCCAACTTTTGTTATCTTTAAAATTTCCGATAATTGTTATCTTTAAAATTTCTAACTTTTATTGTCTTTAAAATTTGTTGTAAGTTGATTTATTATTTTTGAAATCGAATACTGACGAATTCAGATCCTAAGGATACACATGTTTAAGGCTCTAGTTCTACCCACTTTTGCTTGTTGTTCTCTCCACTTTCCATTGCTCTGTAATAGATCTATGAAGATAGAGAATAACACCTTTTTGTAAATCATATGAACTGGCCAATTAGATTTATTTTCCTGCAAACATTGCTACTGGCTGAAGCTTAGATTGGTTCTATAAGGTCGTGTGGATCTTATTGACTAGACTGTTATTCTGTTTTTACGGCTTCTGTAATTTCTCAGGAGAGGCCATGATTGTAACAACACCAGGTGATGAAACAAATAACCGATTGTGGCGAAGAGTTGATCACCAGGGAGAGTTTATGACCTTTGAGGTTTTGGAACTAATACTTTGTAATTTGTATAATTCAAAATAACTCGAATTGTGGCATTTTCAATGAGCTGCTTTTCTCAAAACGAAATATTTGTGGCACTTTAGGTGAAGGCTTCGGATGACGTCAGAATATGGCTTACCCCTTTGAGAGATGTCAGGGTGTACGAATTTTTTATCAGAAAAGGTTCAGATGGAATCAACTTTGTAAGATACATTACACAAATTTTAAGTAATTTTGATATGGACTTTTTCACCTCTTTGCCATTTCTCCTCATATTTCATTACAGGGAGTTGGTTTGAATAAAAACCAAATCAGTGTAGGACCAGCTCCAAACTATAATGATTCATCAATGTTAGATGAAAACAGATTCAAGCTATTTTGGATTTCGTGGTCGGATAGTATCATAAAGGTAGGGCTTACTGCAGCTTCAAAATGTTGTATTTTCCACATCATCTTTTGTTGAACTAATTTTCTTGTCACCGAAGGTTTAATTCAACAGAACTATAACTTAGAACTTTGCAAAAGCAGTTAGTCTTGAATATTTCTCGAAGGGGAATTAGGCGCTCATGTAAAAAATGAGATGTCCTATACCATTGCTCAACACTCCTATTGATGGAGATTAGAATATTATCAACCAAACCCATTTCACGAACATCTGACATAAATTTCCATTGCATTGACCAAATTCATCCTGTACAGATTGGAAAGGGGCCTGCTAAAGGTTTACAAGAGTTGTTTGCCTATGCGGATCCAGACTTTACCACCATTCATTTCTTTGGAGCTGGAACAGGAAATAACGTGATCGGCACCTGGTCGTTTCTCGACACATATGGTACAAAAGATTCTGTGCACATTCTTTTAGGAATGTCAACTTAACAGAACCTAAACTAAAATAAATGTATACACATGAAAAAGTAGTATTAAACAGATCACAAAATTTGGACTTTGCAACCCCTCTCTTTTCTTTGGTATTCCTGTATTTTCTGGGAATTTGGGGAGAGCTGTTTGATTTGCTTCTTTCCAGAGAATGTCTACATTTTTGCCAGCAATCCTGACAGTCCGGATGGAAATGATAATTACGATGGATCCCTGATTTCACCGCGGACAGCTACAACTTTCTTTGGAGTTCAAGCCTGTGCTGAAGTTCGGGTTGCAATTGGAAGAAACCCCATGGTAACTAGACAAAATAATTGCTTACATTAAATTCTGGTAACAAGATGATCACATACTTTTTCTTAACTGCTGATCTTACATCACGAATGATTTATATTTCCGAAATAAATCTATCAAACAATATTTTAAGGACTTTGCTGATAAGGACACTATGTACATTGATATTGGAACAAATAACAATATGGAAACTACTATCGGTAAAGGACCAGGAAATCCCACAACTATAGCCTCCACCCCTGGGATACTAGAATGCGATCTTCCCATTGCATTTTGGCTCTCATGGTCGGGGGATCAAGTACAAGTGAGTGAAAAGTGTTGTTAGCATACTACACTCAGGCTGGCCAATTATTTGCAATTATATTTTGTAAAATGTTTGCAAAAACCACATAATTGCCTGGGACCCCAAAGTTACCTCGGTTTTTAAAGCAGTTTGTACTTTTTGTACTGTTGCCTTTTTTAGCTTGGATTTGGAATCACTGCTGGATTGTTTCCTATTGTTAAATATATCGGAGATCAACCTGACGAGTTTGATGATTACGAAGCAGTTGGTTTTTACAACGATCATGAAAACGGTGCCATCTTTTCCGTACTGGATAAATCAGGTGATCAATTTGTAACTTTTATCATAGGGTTAAAAATATTAACGAGGATTGAACACAATGGTTCCTTTCCTGAGGGTCTTAAAATGACTTTGGTCTTGCAAATGTGACATTGGGCTTGGTCATTTTTCACAGACAACTTTATTCTCAAAAGTGTCATTTGCGACCATTAAAGAATCTGCTGCTTTCTATCAATCCAAAAGAATTCTCTTTTGTAAAATCAACCAAACTAAACCAACAACCTGCTTTTTCGGACTTCCAGGAGATCAAGCCTACATCCAAACTTACGACAACTATGGTGATCGCAATACTTGGATAACGGTGAAGAATCAGTTTTATACAGCTTTTACGCTCAGAGCATGTTCTGATGCTTACATGTCAGTAAGTGAGGGTAAGTTGTAAGAGAAAAAAAACTGAATCTTCTATCCGTATTCATGTTGAACTTGGATGAAACCAGTTCCTGTTTCTACTAACTGGCCTGAGAATGCTGACGTTTTAAGACGAAATTTTACTGTGATTACTGGATTGTTAAATTGATGAAACTTCTCAGAGAATGCAGTGTTCTTGAGATTAAATAGTCGTTGACATTAATTAAACTTCCAACAAACTCATTCCGGAGACAATATCACAAATAAAACAAAAAATCATTGTGTTAAAAGTTTGTATTTTTTACTGGCGACTCGTGTAGAGTCACCCCATTGATTAAATCCCGGCTTTTTTGCTCCAGTCCGCAATTGTTATTGGATTAGAAGTAACACACCACAATTTTCTGCAGTTGGGAGTGGACTTAGTTTGTGAGCTAAGCAAAATCGCATGGTTGGTGCGCCAGAGTCACTAAGTGAGACTCCTTTGTTACTTAATTTTGCTATTTTCTAGTTCCCGGAGACGAGATGGAGTACGAACTTGTTTTTGGATATCAGGGTGATCCGGACAAGATTGCAGCTCGGAAATCTGGACAACATATTTATTCCAGATCCGTGGAAGGTAAAACCAGTGTTCAGATTTAATCAATAATCTCCCCTGTTTTTTGTTCTTGTCTTTTTCACTTTGGCAACTGTGACAGACAGTTAAATCACACACATTCAAATATTTGTGTGCGTTTATTTGTAAAACTAAGTTGTGCAACTGCTGCAGGGGGACTTCTTGACTGTGATGAGGACAGAGAATTTTGGGTCTCATGGATAAATGGAGTGTTCAGAGTTGGCAGAGGACATCATCTAAATGAAGATAGTAAGTTGGAAATATTTTTTGGTTTGAATTCGATTTCTAATCAGTAGACCAAGCTCAAACTACCTAAGAAAAAAGCTTCATTTGTCTGTGGCTAATTTTCTCATCCCGTGATCTTGTAGTTGTGTTCATAGTATTTGACGCAGTTCCTTATCCTATTAATGCCATTAATATTGCTACCGGAAATCTAATGCATGGAACCTGGGTCTTTGAGATGGATGGTGGTGTGTGCTTATTTTGATTTTGTTCAACATGCTCTAATTAAATTTATATTTAATGCAAAATGTGAAACTTGTCACTAAAAATAACTATTGCCTCAATTTCTGGTCAGAACACATTTAGACTACATCATTTTATGTATGTGACTTTTATTTTGAGTTCGTTTGTTTAATTAATTGTTTGACAGGTGATGAAATACTAACGAACACCTCTCCTACACTCATCAAACTAAATCCTGATGTTTATGGATTTTATCTTCGCATCAAGGGAATGAATGGACAAGTCACTCTGGCGGATACGTACGCAAAAAATGCTGCTGGTTATACAATAATTTTTGGAGATGGGGATATGCAAACCCTAACAATAAATAATCCAAGTAAGCAATAACCTGTAATTGAATGATTTGAGTGATATTCAAATGCAAATTTATTCCTAATTTTTGCATATATCTTGTGCATTATGGCAAGTTTTTTTTTTTTGAAAACCAGATCTACAATGTATTAATGTGCTGTTTTCAAAAATTCAGGCGGTAGCAGGATTGCTTCGACTACTTTGCCAGTCCCACTGCATCCTGTATATCTAAACGGATTACTGGATCAGTTGGAAAGATGGAGGTGCGTAAAACAAGACAATACAGTATTATTTTCAGTAGAACTAAGAAAACAAAATATTTTAACAAAAAGGTCTAAAAACACTGTGAATAAAAACTATTTAAATTTCACAGAAAGACATAAATCAATATTTTGCAGGAGCTCTCAACATTGGTTATGGTCGGAAAGCTAACCTAAACCCAGTATTTGATTCGAGCCTGGGAGTTACGACTTCTCCTGCTGCTGTTACACTCAGTGGAGTGTTGTCTGAATTCGTCGCCCTGGCAGAAATAGGTAATTATTTGAAATCAGGTTTTGTAACTGATAAGCAATTAAAATGACCGTATCAGATTTAAATATATATATATCATCTTTAATGGTTTAATGGTTTAATGGTTTAATAGGTTCCGAAACACAATTTGTTACGACGCATTATCCAAGTTTCAATATTTCATATGATCACCTATGGTACAATATGAAAAGGTATGTGGATTGAAACAGTTTTCTCTATTTTGTCCTGTACTTTATCTTGAAATTCAAGATACTATATTTTAAGAAGGGAACAATCCAGCTCCGTGACAATGCATTACGGTACATTCAACACTGAGGTCAATGTAATTCTATTCGAATTTTTCACAAACACACAAAGTTGGCCATTGCCATAATTGCCAACTTAGTACTCCCATATAATTGCAGTTTTATTTCTTATTTACACCAGTAAATTTGAAACAAGAAATCAAGGGATAAATGAGGATTACATTTCAAGGTTACGTGCTCTATTGAACTAGTTAATTTTCAATGGCAGAGCTGAAAATGAAGCTTGCAATGTTGGCATTCTTGTATTGTGGAGAGTATGTGAAAAACTCACCGCACTAAACATAAGGTGGCACGCTGTATCAACTTCTTGTAGCTAGTTACATGTTTTTCTTTTGAGTATGTTATAATTTGATAAATACAATAAATGTTTTTAAGGAGAACAACATTACTTTTTGGAGTGACAGCCTGCAATTCAGCTTCTCTGATCCTTGGACCAGTTCCCAATGATATCTCCCTGGTATCAACATACAGAATTTCAATTGGTGGCAAAAACAATGATGTCATACAGGTAAAATATCTCTCAATTTGAAAGCATCAGTCCCCAGTCAGACTTACCTGTGGTGAAAATCCCTCAAACACCCTGCAGGAACATCACTCATTTCTGACTTAAGCGACAATATCAGTAATTTCTGACCCATTGAAGTCAATGGGCAGAATTTTTCTCAGTTTTTTCCCTTGAGAAATCTGTAAATATCGTGGACATCTCAGCATCCACTTTTAAAATTGTTACATAGTTTGAAAG
>JBCAUG010548401.1:0-14751 GCA_038406175.1 Haplosyllis leylae | reverse complement strand
GTTTGACTTTTTGACATTTGACATCTTTTTGACACATTCAACTTAAACCACCTCAGCCCGTCACAGGGCTATTTTTTCATTTTCACAGCTGCTATTCTTGCTCTTGAGGGTTCATGTAGTAAGTTTACTGTTTGTTTTTGTCGTTTGGGTGATGATGGATTGTACGATGTAGATGCAAGTTCTTTGTAGTTAATGTTCTTGCGGCTTTGTCGTACAGGTCTGTTGCCTGATGGTTTCCTCTCTCTCATCTCACAATTTGAGGAGTAAGAGGGTGTCGTTAAGTTATCAATTATCATTTCTGCATCTTCGTTCATTTCTTCAGTATCATCCTCTACCTCTTCCTCTAAGTCTGAATACGGGTCTATATTTGCCCAACTCAGTAGCTGGGTTCTTGGTTTGCTCATAGTGTTGATATCTTTCTTTGTCATTTTCACTAAGTTCACACTGACATTTGTAGTTTCTGCCTTGTGTAACCATAAGTTCAATACGTCTTTATCAACTTTAAAATGACCATGGAACCTAACCTGATGTGATTTAGGTTGTTCTTTTGTATTCTCTTCTTGGGTTAGGAATTCTGTTTAAGTTTCACTGGCAGTGTAAGTGCTTTCTCCTTCTTTGGCTGGGTTGTAGTCATCACTTTTATTTTCAGCTTCAGGTATTGGATCTGCGGGTTTTTCGGGCGTGTTGGGTGGGTCGATGCTTGTTCTGTTATCCATATTCACAATTTTGTCTTCTTTAACACATTATTCACTGTTTGGGGCATTATGCCTGTTCACGTTTGTTTCACCATCAATGTTTTCAATTAAGTTGTCTTGTTGATTTTGTATGGGATTGTCACTATTTTGGTTATTCCCATTCATGTCATTGTTCATGTTTTTGATGAATTCCAGGCTTCCAGTACTACTCTCACTGTTACTTGTTTTAATGTCAGGACCAAGTGTTTCCTTGTTATCTGTATTCACCTTGTCAGAGGTAACTGATATGTTTTCACCATTAACGTTCTTATCCGTAGGTCGATCGTTATCCATATTCGCACTTTCACTAATAATGTAACTGGTATCCACAGTAACCTCGTAGTTCCTCATGTCATTGTTATCACCACTAATGTTATTATTCGTCAGTTGATTGTTATCCATATTCACACTATCACTGTTAATGCCACTGGTATCCACAGTAACATCATATTCCCTCGTTTCATTGTTATCACCTTTCATGCTGTCCTCATTCAAGGAGATTGTAAGAGTCTCTGACTGGATGCCCCACTCCACATCCAAAACATGATGCATCTGAGTCAGCTGAGCCGGTGCAACCAAATGCTTCGGAAATTCTGACCCTGGACAATCCTATAGCATCAAATCCTCTCCAACACGATGACTCAAACCATGGTCAATCAAGATTCAATTCCATTAATGGGGATAACAGTAACAGTGATGTCGCAAAGTCTATGCAATCAACCATGTACTGGACATACCGATGTGTTTGGCAGCGGTGATATGACGTTTACACGGCTCGGTTCAGTTCATTTTTCCCATTATCACTAGTAGCAGTTATGGAAGTGCTTAGATTCAATGGGATGTTCTGCTGATCATTGTTTGAGGAGGAGCTTAAGGGCAGTGTGCCTTTATCTGCACTTGTGACGAACGTTTTTGTTACATTAACGAAAAGTCATCTTTTCAGTTCACCATATACGCCTGGGGCTAGGTAGACCAAGTGAATACTGCATGCACCATAGAGTTCTTCCTCACTCATAGGGGAGGTAGGGTCAATAGTAGACCAGTTTCTCACATTGCCGTAGACCACTACATGTCGGTCATACAACTTAGATAGACAGTAAAGCACAAATTCGTCACCATATTCATTCTCGTCTTTTACACTATAAATCCACTTAGAGTAATCGGTATTTTTCATATCAAAAAAGATTCTGCTGACACATTTGTAAAACAACTGGTCATTCTCAATGACTGTATATAAGAAGTTCCTTACTTCTGTACCAGTGTGGCCACTAAATTTCCCGAATAGTGAATACAAATGTGATGGATTAATGTTATGGTTTTGATAAATGTTCCTAATGCCAATCCAGTAGGTTTTTCCCATTTGGCCATGGTGGAACTTGGTGGGATTCACATAGTCATGTTCAGTAAGACAGCTGACATACCATCTATACTTATACGGTGATAATTCACTGTACAACTCCTCTGCAATGCTTCTACGACCTTCCATTCTGGGGAAGTTTAGGTGAGGCCATTTTGTCCATTGGTTCTGTGTGATGTTTCTTTTGATAACTGGAGGTTGAGAGGGGGATAGCTTTCTCTTTGTTGATGGTGATGGGGAAAACTGGTCTTCTGGACACATTCTAGGTTTCCTTGTGCTTGGTCTGGATCTCTCTGTGTCCGTTATCCCTATTCATCTAAACATCAGTACACTTAGGTGAAGATACATATTATTGCTATATGCTACACCTCATTCCTATGTTATAATTCCAATAAACCACTGATTTTTTATTCTCTGTGTGATCTCCTGTTGCCTACATTGTTTGTTATTAAGTTCGTTTACATTCTCCGTCCCCGAATGCCTTGTAATAGGCTTATTTCATTTCTCTTTTTGAATTTCACGTCGGTTGTCGGCCATTGCTATCCTTGTTATCCTTGAGTAACTTATGGGTCATTTGGAGACATTTCTTATCACATATGCTATCCAGGCAGCCCGTGCAGTCTCTGACATTAATTTCTACACTTTCAAGAATTCATAAGATTCACAAACAGTATTTCATAATATAAAATGGGCAAAGTTTGAAAAAATATAAGATCTGACCCCATCCTCAGCTTAAAGTTAACGTAAAAAGAAGAATGTTAATTAGTATAAACTACAAAACATGTAACTAAGCAAATGTAAACTAGCACGAATAAAAGCAGTTATTGCAAACACAAAAAAAGATTCACAATTTCTCTGAAGATGGTAACAATGTCAATGCAGCCATCTGTTGAAGTTATAACATTTGATTGATTCAGATAAAAAAAATAGGTTCCCGAACAAAAGGTAATCAAGACGTGAGAAGTTTTACTTTCAGCTAAGCAACGTAACTGATATAACTAATCCTCAATGTTTCTTTGTCATTTTGGAATGAATGAACATAAATGTCCATTACGACTTGGTGAATCGATTAATGTTTGGAATTTACAGGACAAAACATTCTTCATCTCCTGTCTTTAATCATGTAACTCAATTCTTTCCCTGTTATAAACATTTATTTGATTTAAAAGTCTTCCATTCAGGTAACGTTACGTTGTTTGCTTGTAATTACAGGTCACAAGGTAGGCAGTTTAATAGTTTCTTGACAAGATACAGATTGAGCACAGGAAAGGATGCAGACATTGCATGCAAAGGAAATGGACATCAGGCAAAAATCAATGCTTGGTCTCTTTTATTATCTCAATGTTAACCCAGTGCTGATTTTTCCATGAATATTTCCCACTGAAAGTTTTCAAATTTAAAATCCAATTTTAAAACTCAAGGTTATCCTGAGCGACCTCCACAGATGCTGCAGTGTACTGCCTGATGCTCATTTTCCCAATTTGTTGATTTTCACCAACAGAAACGCCCAACTAATAAGTTTTACTTGAAGCCATAAGCAAATAATTTTGAATTCTTCAATTTGTTTTGATATGTATTTGCACAACCTTGCTATTAGTGTGATAGGTTTACGAATTTTTGTGGGTCGCATCCCGAAATGCTAGGGTATACCATCACTGGCTTTTTGATGAATACGCCTCCTCATGCTGGGCCATTTAACTGACCCTTTATTTAACTCTCTATTTATTAAAATCACAACAAATCACGAGACAATGGATGCCATTTCCTAATATTTATGAGATAAACTACAATAAAGCTAATAATAAACGGAGCTTAATTGCTCTATTTCATTTGTAATTAGGAGTAATCAGCACATTTTAGTTTGAATTTTACACAAATTTACATGAATAAAATGCATTTAGCTTCAAATTTAACATCAATTTAATAAGTCGATTTCTGGATACGAAACTAATACGTGTTTCTTTCCTTCCTTTTCTATTTGTATGAAAACAGGCACAACAAAAATAGTTTCATGTTTAGTAAATGAGCCAGCTAATTGATTGTGTCATGATACAAGATATTTCTACTTTAGCACAAGCATACTTGGAGAGGGTCATGCATTGATTTCGGCTTTGGACAGATGTAATGGTGCTGAATGGCTCACCCGTTGCATGCAAAATACTAATAAATTCGGTTTTTATCTGGTCTCCGAAGGATTTGCTCGTATATTGCCCATAATGGGATGTAAGGTTACATTTAACATCGCATTTTTATGATTCGGCTTGCTCTTCGCCTTTGACAAGTTCAAGTTTTTTCCGAGCTGGACAAACGCTGGGATTATGTACTGATTATGTTTTCTGACAATAGTACAACAAAGAAACACCTGAAATGCAACAATCTTTAGAGAATTCAAAAGACAATATTCCTTTAATTGCATTAATTTGATCCATTGTCACATCAGTCCGTTCAAGTTGTTGCAAATTGGCAAATTGTAACAAATGTCTTTTGGTCTTCTAACTCACTCAACCACGGAGATAAGGTTTATCGTCTTTTTGTGACATGTTGAAGAAATATATAACCTTCAGTCTTTTAAACACTAACTTGCTAGCAATATGTTTGGCCTAATTAGGAAACGTCGGTTGGATAACTTTCATCACGAAAAACTCGCACAAGTGTGTGCTATTTTGATAATAAATCATGTTCAAGTCTGAAGGTCCTGGTCACCCAACAAAGCTGTTATCTGTTTGTGACATTGTTCCCAAACTTGGACTCACCTTCAATGTTAAATCGTGATTTTTAATTCATATTCTGACAAATATAAAAACGCAGACATTCTATTTCAAGCTTGGTTTCTCCAAAAGGTTGTGAATCAGACTTACTTTTGGGTAAGGCAAGCTTATCTAGCATCTCTAGATTTTGAGTTCCCACGACATTGGAGAATAGGACGTGATATCAAAAGGGATCTGCAATTCCACAAAACTATTTCTTTCATTATAAATTTTCTTTTTTCTCCTATTTTATACTTAGATGAATTAACTAACTGAACTAGAACCAGTGAAATATAGCTGAAGGTTATTCAAAGTCTTTCACAGTCTCCCACTTCCAAGTGCCTCTGTGATATAATGGCTGTGGCTGTCGACTCCAGGTCCTTAGGCTGTGAGTTCAAATCCCACAGGAATGTGGAGTTTGAATTTTTGCTTGTCTAATTGTTGAAATTAGATGAATATTCTAATTCAAAATAGAACAAATTCAATCAAGTTTTGTAGTTGACAATTCAAAGAAAAAACAATTAGGTTCATTACACTATGAAAATGGTCTTTTGTCGAAGTAAGTTGTTTTTGTGTATAATTTACGAAAAGCCTGTGGGCAATGAATTTTCTTTGACTGGCAATAGTCACTCCTTGCAGACGCAATGCATGTGGTCAGAAATATAGATAATCGTCCATGACTGATCTTACTAGCAATTTGTACTGACGTTTCTTAACTCTTGAGTGTTACAATAGGAACTATGATTTTGGGCATTGTCTAAATTTGTTTAGAATTCAATTGAAATGCACATACATGTGGTATCTGGCCTTCAAAGGAGTTTCTATCATAAGACAGTGTAGCTTTAAAGTCTCATTCACACCAAGCAATACCTTGAGCCTGAGTGAGAGTGGCATCAGTTGGTCTCACTAGAGGCAAAAATCAAATGGGTTCTGGACCCATTTTGGTAGCGACATCACTTGTGGCAACACTTTTGCTATTGCTTGGTGTGAATGCTGCAATTGAGATCAATGTATTCCTTTCCAAGCAGGATGCCACTCTCGCTCATGCTATTGCTCAGTGTGAATAGACCCTCAGATTGACAAGGGGATTTCATGCAAGAGAGGGTTTTCAAGCCAACATTCACAGGTTACCACAGAAGCTCCAATAGGCACAAGTTTAAATTATAAGGGGAGGGAATGGCCTGTGGTGAGTCCTTTAAGGATGTACTGATACCTCCTGTAATGTGGGGTATCAATGCCTATGTCCTTATCTGCTTCCCTGTTTTACCTGCATCCTGTTTCACTTTCATTCAACGATCCCTACACTCACCACCAGATGCTTCACCTGTTAGCGCAGGCTTACAATCTATTGAAAGTTGTTTCCAAACAAACGTTGCAGTTTGACAGTTTAACCTGGAGAGGAAACTTATCTGTATGGTTCTAAATCAGACTTTGCTTCTGTGTAAGGCAGACTCATTTACAGGCTTTAGGTGCTGTAATATCCTGACCTGAGGTGCAATATAAATGTGAATGATAATTAGTGGTGACATATATCACTGACCTAACTACTTTGGTTTTTCTGGTCGATGTTTAAGGTAAGGTAACTAACTATATCGAATAATGTTTCCAAAAATAAAGCATGTAAAATTGTTCAGAGTAGTTTATTTCCCAAGATCAAAACTGAAAGTTTCTATTTGGGCGAGGTTGCTTTCATTTTACATTTCACATGTGCTAGAAAATATTTTTTTAGAAATCCATTTCAGTCAGTACAATTTGCAATACTTGTCGATGACTGTTGCGCGACTTTTGCAATTAGACCCAATTTTTCCTATTTTGGTTTAGGATCTTGCTAAATTAGATAAATCAGACGATTTCATCTAATTGCACATGGACAGCAAATAGGAAAAACGCGAATATATTTATTAATAAACTGTGAAATGTGTCTGCAAACAGCATGATTTTTCACTAATCTTAAGGAGAAGAAGTCGTTACAACCCAGAGGAGTATCCTCAAAATGCTGACATCACTGGTAAAAACTGAATTACTCGCTTATTCCTTGTGCTCCCTTTTATTCTTTTACTTAGCCACCTCAACCGAAGATTTTGTACCTGATGATGACTGATGGTAATTTCAGAAATGTTGTGGCCGGCTGCTAAAGCATCAATCCCTTAGTATTCTAATTCTTTCCTAACATAAAACGCGCAGAAAACCAATGATAAGAAGGAAAGAGAAAAACCTTGGAACAAAAACAGGGAACATCTGCTACACAAAATTGAAATCTGAGCTGACACCAGAAAAAGAGACAAGACTGTTTGGATGCATCTCGTGGTGCCTTAAATGTAAATGTACATAGAGAATCGATGAGTGACAGATTACGCCGTAATGGATGTTTTGCCTCATGATCATGGGCCAATCTTCTGGGCACACTGAGGGTCAGGATGAGTTACCTTTGGGATGAAATATTTCCCACTACAGATCAATATTGAATGTAAACTTAAACAAGCATTAAGTGATTCTGCAAACAAAATGGTGTTGTCGTAGGTTCTATGTAGTATTTTCCTTGCACGCAGCAGATGTTCCCTGTGACACTGAAACGACAGAACCATTGACGACGTCACGAACACTTGTACCAATTTACGAGACAAAAACAATTTGAAACACGGCGCTGAATATTACCATTCAGATATTATCATAATGTGATTACACTCAATTCATTATTCGGACAATTACCGAAAGAAATTGGAAGGAGCAAGTTACATATCAATAACAAACATATTACATCTTTATTCAGTTGCCGGCTTATTGGTTGTGCATCCTTGCAGAAATCGGTTAACGACAACGGTACGTTGACTTCCGGAATTGATTAGTAGGGCTTATTTTAAAGGGATAGAGTGTGCGTACGCGAACGCTTCACCTAGAAATATTTTACACAAATTGCATGATGTCATATATACTAAAAACGTTGCAGCTTTACTCAGCACACATTGCAATTTGTCAATAGAATTTAGCAGTAAGTTTATCCAATAGCCAGAATTTAGGATTAGAGACATTCAACATTTGATCAGCAGCAAAGGTCAGATTTACCTTTCCTGTATTATAACATGAAGCTGCTTATATCCATTATTCATATGTCTGATATAATTTGGCTTGCTTACAACACTGGTTAATGAAGGGGAAATAGAGATCACCTGATTTCTGACAACCACAACAAATTAGATATGGCTACTTTGGTCTGTCCCTTAGCTTTCCTCTTCCATGTGGGACTGGACAGGCCTTGGAGGACATTATACAGTAATGATTTATTTTATTTCGTTGGCATTAGGCTAGGATTTAGAATGCCCAAATACCGTATTGAAAGTTGAAATAATGAATCCCTTTTAAGCTGAAAGACCAAAGTAACATTGTGCAACTGAATCTGGAGGCCACTTTAGTTGTAACTTAACCGTTCACTTCTTCTTGATTTATCAGTAGTAAATTAAAATTTGTAGGATTGCTTTGGTTACAATTTGAGAGAACTGCATCTCTTTCACAATATCTTAAGATTAATACCTGACAATGAGTAGTTAATTGTAGATTGAAATGTCTTTTGTCATGTCCTCATCCAGGGATAACGCTCCATTGTGGTGTGTTCATTGTGTACCTTTGAACAGCAATTAACAGGTCGAAAATGTGTACGCAATAGAAATTATAAGCGCTTCAAGAACAGGATTTGACTCCCAATTTCTGATACTATTTCATGTTTTGGCCATGACCAACAAACCAGAAGGAAATTGCTCTTGTAATGACAGAAATTCATGTTCTGTGAGTTACTTGTGTGTGTTGTTGGTGTCTTATCTTTCCAGTACAAATGGAACTGGACAGTGATCAGGAACCGACATAAGTTCATCTGTTTCTACATGCGCACCAACATGCACAAAGAAGGCTATGGCCGATCTGTAGTAATATTGTTTCTGACAGGTCAACCAGCAGTGTTCTTCAGCTATTTTTCTGAAGCGTCTTCTGCAAGTATGAAATACAATGAGAAATGTGCACTTAACAATGAAATTTCTTTTGTATTTTCAAAAAATATTGCTGCATTGCTTTATCTTCGCAACTAGGCATTCAGTCCATGATCATGCCCCTTGCCTTTACGGTGAAGAAGTTTGTTTGGTCATGAAGGTGGACATTGGTCGGACATGATTCACACCATTTTAGTTCGTGGTGCATTAAAAGATTCACAAAATATTTTTCACTTATGTCGCCATCGAAACACGACCTAGTAACCACAGAAAATAGTTCTTTGGAAACTATGCGACACCGGTTACTGTGGAACGGGAAAGAGGAGACACGAAACGCGATTTTGCACGTAATTTGACTGGAATCTGCCCACGATGAATTTGACTTTTCGCAAAGGAAGCTTTCTGTCACTGGCAATTAGAGGTTGATTAGCACTTGTGCTTTCATTGCGTGATAGATCCTAAGTCACATCAACGGAATCAGATAGAATCCAAATCTGTCCTAACTAAACTCAAGATAAATTACGTCTAATGTTGTTGGATTCCTGAAAGAAATTCTATGGATAAATAAAATCATGGTGATTTTACACGCGCACGGAAAATAAAATGAACACACAAAAATGACTTTACATGACGTTTATTTTTACAAACAGCTGAACTAAGTTGGCATACATGGTATTGAGCATACATTGATAACTTCAACAGGTCTGTCTTATTAGACTACACAACATTAATTACATGGACAATACAGGTTAACCAACAGACTTTAAGTCAGACATACCAAATTGAGTGCTACACCTGCCCCTAGCAGTTGATTCCCAATTGAAAAGTAGGAAAAATCCTAGGTTAGGGTGGTGGGTGAAAGGCAAACGTCATAATGCAATGAGTAATGATGTCAACATGACGTGACGTCAATTATGAGGAGCAAGCAATTTCCCCCAACACTACGTAAAACTCATTTTACACGTAAAATGGACCTTTATTATACCCACAACTTGGTATATATGTCGCAGTTTTTCCGATATGGGTGGTCGGCTAAGATGTTCCTACTTTCCTCTCGCGCCAGTGGTAGAAATGCCACCGGCCTATCGTACTCTCGGCCATGACTTAAGAGGGCGGGCACTGCTCCAGTTCTCCAAACGGCAGTCCTTGTCCCGTCTAATTACGTACGCCGGCGTACCGTCACGCGCTTAGGGTGCCAGACTATTACTTAACTTTCACTTTTAAGGCCTCATCGGTGAAGCCTGATCCCGGCTAAAAGATAACTAAACTAAATGGATTACTATTTAGAATGCAGAGGACTCCAGCAGAGCCAGAGGCCAGTATCCCAGTTAGCCGGTCAAGGTGCTCTGGTGGGAGACGAGTCGGCAAGGCACCGACAAGCTAGGGATACCAGAACAGTGGATTCGAGCCTAAGTCTGAATCCGGGGTGAACCTAACTAAACTCCCCGAGCTCACGGAGTTCGGGTATTTATACCGTTTGGAGAGGAAGGGGCGGGGCTGGTTGGGTACCGGCCACGCATGCATGAGTATTAATTACTCAAGCATGTGCAGACCGGGATGGCGGCTACGGTGAAGCCATAGCGGCCTGAGTAACTGTAACCGGCCATTCCCCTCTCTTTACAAGAGAAAGGCTTGGCTGGCTAAGTACAGAAAGGTTACAGGGACGCACCTTGAGTCTGTTTAACCGTGACATATATATCACTGAGGTGTGTAAACACAGGTTATTCACTGAGTGAGAGATGTATATCACTGTGTATTGACCCACATGTGACCCAACAGCCAATCCAAACACACTTGTTGTGTAACCAATGAGTATTCACTACAAGGTTTTTTTCCTCGTGGAATATGAGTTTATTTATCACCCATAAAATAAAGGATTGTTTATATTGTGAGTTTGTATTCTCTGCAAGATACAAAAGAAAGAGTGAATTGGTTGATATTCAGAAATGGATGCTCTACTGGTACAGGTAATTCCAATGTTGTATCTCCAGGTGTAGATATATAGAAAGACTTCATGAACTTACTCCTCTGATTATTAACTCTCAAGATTTAGTTAGATACACATTGTATTTTAAGAACATAAGACATGAGAAGATATTTCAGCAGGTGTAGCACCAGATATGATCTGAAAATATTTGAACTCTAATTGAACCAATGCATGCGGCATTGGTCGATTTGGGGGGGCGATGAGGGGTGGCGGGGGGGGGTGCAGGGACGCGCTCTCTTATCACGGCCCAGATTTCTTGGTTTTCGTACAGTTATTTTGGGGTCCGCATCCCCTGTCTGGAAAGTCCTGGATCTGCCACTGTTTGGGTTTGGAAAATTCTGTTATAAACGTCTGGGGGGATATAGGGTACGGGGTTGCACTGCTCTCAGCCCAATCAATTTCTTTCATTTTCATGCAGTTCTTGAGAAAATTTGACCAAATAATAGGCTGACGCTTAATTCTTACGGGGTTGACGCCCCTTCTGAAAATCCTGGATAATGGATGTTGTTTTTTGCCACAATGATGCAGTGCTCGCAAACTTTAAAAAATCGTATTTTAATCTCCATCCGTATTTTTTTTATTTTTCTTCGTATTTTATCAAAAAATCCATCGCTGGTGTCAAATCCAGTTCATCCGTGAAATCTGATCCGGTAGGACAAACAGACAGAGCTATCTACTGGACCTATCGATATCAACCTCAACTAACGGCCTCAGGGCAAACGTAAACAAACGATAACTGCGAAAACACGAACCTTACGAAAGACGGAAGTCTTTTTTGTCTTCATGGTCGCAGTTCAATATCTGGGACCAGCGCGTCGGGTCGGGAATTAACGAAAACACGAATTTTGTTACCTTGTCCAGGCAAAGATAAAGAGAGTCATTGGTCCAGGTTTCACTGAACTTTCGGCTTAAGTCTTCTTTGTCTTCACGGTCGCAGTTCAAGATCTGGGACCAGCGTGTCGGGTAGGAAATTGTAGCCACTTGTCAAATAGCCGCACAGATTTCAAATATCCTCTACAACCCAAGTCAGGAGGAAGGTGCCCGAGACTCTAATTCTGTGAATAATATCCCATATTGTTGGAGATTTTGCTCCCCCATTCCATGTATCCCCATCTCATGATTGAGTTTAGTCAATGACTTTTGTCTTTGGTTTGGTTGCAGCTGGGCGGGGGAGGGGGGAGGGGGGGCAAGGGTGAGCTGCGACCTCTTTCTGGACGAAATGGTGGGCGGGGTGGGTGCAATCCTCTGATGCAATGCGTCCCACTGCATCACGGGATAAGGGTCTTCTTCTGTGGACAGACAGACACACATAACTGAAAACATAACCTTCTGCTTGCCGGCGGTGAAACCGGAGTGTTGTCAACTGCAGAAACTATCATGAAAAAAGGACAAAATTTAAGTACTTTTTCCAAGTATTGATCCTGTAATTTTATGCCTCATTTCAAAATCACTTTTTCTCTATTCTTTTTCTTGAAAAAAAACTTGGAAGACAATCTATATATCATTTCTATGGGATCACTGATACTCCTATGTTTCTGCTATGGCTTTCAACAGAAAGATGTTTACACACTTTGACACATTCAATTGGGTTTTTTTTTTCATTTTTAAATTGCATATTAAATTTGCTGAATTTGCTCAATTATTTTGCTACCAGTATTTGTGAATATCTCATACAAGTAGCAATTATTACTGGTATTTTTGAAATTTTGCAGGAGTATCTATTTCCATATTGACACAGGTACATAACTCATACATGTATTTTTTAAAAAACGAAGACCAATATTTCAAACAATTTGACAAATTTAACAAACAAATAACGGAAAAACTGAAATAAATTGACACAAGATACCATTAAGGCTTGTTTACACATAACGTGTGAGTGCCCATTTGCATCAACGTCAAATCAAATTTAACATTGTGTTAATGGTTGACGCAGAAATGGGTCTGGAAGCCATTCTCTGCGTGTGCGTTTGCGTCACCATTGACACAATGTTATACTTGGCGTTGACGCAAACGGGCACGCACACGTAACGTGTAAACAGAGGAATCCATCTCAACTTGTCCCTCCCAAAGTAAACTTGCCCAACTTGAGGCAAATTATACATTTTTCTACAAATTTCTTAACAAAACTTGTGGAATTAGGGAAAATTAGTTCATTAGGAGAGAGGACGTGGGATTTGCTAACTTCATTTCTTGCTTGCTATTTGGCAACTTCGTAGCGTCGCAACGTTTCACAATTTGTACTTCGGTTTTCACGAAAAGTACACAGAGAAGGTGTCAAGTCAACACGAAATTAAACGAAAATTACCAGTAAAACAAACAAAACGAAAAGTTTTATGTCAATTAACAAACAGTGAAAACAAATATTACGTTTCGCCAAAAGTTCAAATTTCAACTTGTTAAATCCAATGTTTTGATTTCAGGCTCTGTTTGGTGAGAAATACATTAACATGACGAACACAGAGACGAAAAAACTTCTAAGTTATACATGCAGAAAGGCAGGGTATATACCGTTGAGTTGAAAAACCCAGATTTTGTCAGGTGTAGAACTCAGTGGTGACTCTGAGGATCGTTGCGTTCATGGAGAAACATAGATGCACAAACATATAGAAACTTTGTCAGAAAGAGAGAGACAGATAAAAAGGGGACAGACAGAGACAGACAGACAGGGTAGAGAAACATAGATGACACATGATAAGGGAGAGAATGAGTCTGACACAAAGAAAGAAAACTTCCACAATTAATGAGCCAGCTTGTGAACGAACCAATGTCGCGACGTCATTTTATGATCAGGCAATGTCATGACGTTATTTTGAGAGTCTGAAGCAAAGTTTCTACGTCAATTTATAAGCCAGCATGTGAACCAACGTCGCGACGTCATTCTACGAGCCAGCAACGTCACGACGTTATTTTACGAGTCAGCGTGCTACGACGTGATATTTTGAACGCGCAGCAGGGGAGCACCTGCACAACAGCACTGTTATATTAGAGCCAACAGTAGAACATACGGATCACTAAACCTGCACTAGATTATCTCTATGATATTATACAATATTTTACAATGTGTTCAGATCAGAGATTAGCAGAGATAATCCACAGATACACATTTTGTACAGAATCATACACTGTACACATTCTGTATAGAATCATACAACACGTGTAACACGTGCACAGCATCACTAATACGTTAATCACCCTGAGGAATCAAAGGAGAATACTGAAACCAACGAGAAATTACTACCTTTACTGGATACTGACACTTGAAAGACCCTGAGGATTTACAAACGATAATACATCCACACTGAAAAAGCACTCTCATGGATCAACCTAAAATACCGGCAATAAAAAACAACGACGCAAAAAAAATGATGTAACAAAATAAAATACTCCCCTGAATCAAAATACAAATATAATTGATGTTCGTGAGGAATGTTGGTTTAAATTCGATGACAATATTCATTTTACAATAGACATCCTGTAGATGGAGGCGACCGCTAGCCAGTATTTGTACCGTAAAGGGCACCCTGTCCTGTTTTCTATAGTATATGAGTCAGTATTTATTCCCTGCAGGGCACCTCACAGAGAAGGTTTAACAGTCAGTATTTACTCTTTGCAGGAGACAGGACACCCTGCTCTGTTCGATACCCCTAAAGTGACTGTTAGTCAGTATTCACCAACATCTACACATCCTGTTGTATATTCTCTGACATTCTTCGCACAAGCGAAAGTCAGTGAGTATTCATCCTCTTTTTGACACAGTATTCGTCTACTTTTTGACAGGCTATTAGTCAGTATTCACCCACGATCAGACACCCTGTTCTCTGGTAGTTTCCAGCACGTCACGAATGACGTTTTTGACACTACATTAGTCAGTACTGACCCACGTTCAGACACCCTGTTCACCCACATTTAGACACCCTGTTCACCCACTTTTAGACACCCTGTTCAC
>JBCAUG010548290.1:0-14752 GCA_038406175.1 Haplosyllis leylae | reverse complement strand
GTACCCCCCCTTCCCCCCCAGCCAAGCCAGGACTGGGGTACTCCCCTCCCCGGGACAGGATATGCTGCGGGCGGTATGCCTCGTGCGGTTTCCCACAGGAGGACTTTCTTGTGTGAAACATATTTCGAGGATAATAAAATACTAGTTTACTATTGAAAACGTGTGGTCAAACCAGGAACACTGGCTTTGCGACGACATCGAATCGAAGGGGGCTGTACCTAATCCAAATCGATAACGGAACCAGCGCACATGAATCAGTTGTTTGAGATCATGCCTAGCCTGACGCTTGTTTTACCTCATGGAACTGTCAGAGAAACACAAGGTGTTCTTCATCTGTTCAAATGTTGCGTTAGACATTGATAGTTCAAACGTACTCGAAACCCGACTTTAGCAATTTACTGATAACTGTATCAGTGGACCACACTAAGTCTTCACAGGAAACTCTAGGCAGTTCGTGTCTGTCCACATTCCGTTTCATAATCCTGTAGTTTTCAGTATGAACTAGGAAGTATGATGATGATGATTAGTTGCCATTGGTACCTATCTCAGATTTACCTACTGAATGCTTGCTTTCTTCCTTGCATATATTTCCCCGAAGGTGCTTTCCACTTATCTTCTGTAGACAAAATAATCCACTAAATATAGGCTTCACTGGCATTCATTAATTTTTGAAGTCAAAGTAACACCAACCTTCTTGATGGGGACAATTCATCAATCCCGGACCAATATGATGCCAATTTTCGTGGTATTACTAAACGACATGAATACCATTGGTGATGAATTTAGTCAAATAATTGAATTTGAAGGTAGGGAGACGGTAGCTGTACCATCGAGGTGTCGCCACAAAAAAAAACTTGCTTTATTCACAGAGTTTGTAGCTAGTAAAGTAGGTTTACTTACTTGCAGATCAATACTCCATCTTTTAGTACTTTCTCGAAAGGTTGGTCTCTTGGGATCTTCTCCTTCATAACTGCTTCCATCCAGGTGAGAATTTCTTCTCTCCTCTCCAAATCATCTTCGGTTACCAGCTACAAAATAGACAAGAAGTGTGCTTGTTAAGAATAACTCGTGTATAAATAATTATAGTCTTTGATGGTAAATTATCATTTAATATCTACATGTACACAAATCTTGGGCACTTGACTCAGTTAATCTCGTATCAAACAAAATTGTGCACTCTTGTGAATTGTTTTCGACACAGGTAGACAATACAGGCAAACAAACAAGACGACCAAAATACAGCGGATGTTGTATTACACTGATTATGTCTGAGAATGTTTTTATAGGTGTAAGACACTGCTGCGATCTACCGTATATATATCCGTATATATTTGTAGCATCTACAAAACCCTGTGGTCCAATGTTGCAACATTACTGGTTGTTATATAGACCGCTGGAAAGTTTGCTGCGATCAATTTCATTGAGCTCGTTACCTTGATAATATTTCTGTCTTAAATGAACTAGAATACTAATTATCTATGTTAAAAGGAAACCATACCCAACCAACCAGGTTTTCAAACAAAGCGCTGATAGTCATTGATATGTCAAGACGTATAAATTAGCTGCACAGGTATGTTTGCTACAGATTTCTTTCTTGCCGTGTATTTTGCGCAGCAACGGACTGTACTACATTAAATTGCGAAATTTGCGAGATCTGCATCGTTGTATCTCATTGTAATTTGACTTTTTTTAAGCCCGCCAGCCTATGTAACACAGGAGATGCCGACAGGTGGACCACGTTCCACAGTGAAATAAATAGTCCCTGGGAAGTTGGATGAAACATCTAATACAACTTGTAATCACGATAACCGGAAAGATGTCAGAATATAAATGATACATTTGTTTTTCGTCAGATGAGTCGAGTTCGGTGAGCGTTAGACAGAACGTTGAGATAAGTCAACCAATCAGCGCCTTCTCGCCGGAAAAGACATAAATTTATCTGCTACTGAAAACAAGGTTCACTGCAGATGACCTCCATGCACGATGAAAAAAGTTATCCTAACTTCTTGAGATGACTTATCCTCAACAATTTTTAAACTAACCCGACAGAATTAATGGAATCGCTTCTGAGTGAACAAGTTCCTAGTTTAAACTTTTCGCGGAAAATCGTTTTGTTATCCTTTCCCAAATGCACCAAATTAATGCAAATTTAAAATAGCAGAGAATACAACATTACATTTGTAGTTTGTGTTGTTTACAATGGCGTGTGGTGAAAAATGCCACCAATGGTCACTAATTGTGGCCAAAATATCCAAAAACGAATGGAAGAACAGCTCATACTGCGTCATACAACAAAATTGTGGGTGATGTCAGTTTGAAGAAAAGGTGTTTTTTAATAAGGCAAAGTGCGTGGTGCACAAAAGAAAATACAAGGTCTTCAGTGCAATCTGTTTTGACATATTGCGAATGCACCAGCTGCACCTGATGTTTTATTGAACCTTATTTGAAAAAAGTTTGATTTCAGGAAATTTTGCCGTACGAATTGGCAAAGATCGAGATGAGAATAGGATAAGAATATTTTTCTTGCTTATTATTAGACGCCTATCTGAAACAAATAATCAGAAAACATATTCGGTTTAGATGTTATGAGACTTTTACAGCAAGTATTCTGATACAATAGAGTCTATATGATTCTGGAAATATTCATTACCATGTATGTATCATGTTTGGCAACATTTTTCTTATTTTTAACCATGAAGCTGAAAGACAACGATAGATCTACTGGGAAGTATCAAAAGATAAACATTTAAGTTCTTTAGGTACAATGACTGCAAGTACAAATCCGGGTACTCATTTCAATTCAGCTTTGATTTTCGACAGTGGGGATTGAAACGGGGTAAATACATCAGCAAATGATATTTCCTAAAGAGCAATATTCTAGTCCGACCATGAGATGAAAGGATTAAGAAAAACTTCCACATTCACTGCTCTGACTTTTCGACCTCGCCAATTTTATTAGTTAGTCTAAAGTTCCGCTTTATCCCCTCCCCCCCTCTCGCGCCTCGGAAATGAAAATATGAACTTTATTCTATGACAATATTTCCCAACAATTTTACAACTCTTTCATCAACTCTTACCTCGTTTAAAAAAATGACATTTAATAATTAGCTGACACCTGAAGCCACAATTCAAATTCAAGTGTTCCGGTAATGGATCCTTCCTTTAATTTTGGAGGAGTAAAGTTAACGGGGTAGTTAAAGACATCTTTCATGAAGTCTTATCTCAAAAAATGAATACATAGTTTTACAATCTTTACAGACTAGTTTAATATGTGAATATGATCCATGACACATTTGCAGAGAAATGGTGAAAGACTTAGAGAGACTTCGCTAAAGACATTAGGTAATGCAGAATAATTATTTAGTATCGAAGAGAAAAATTCTAATAGTGCCACCTCAAATGTTTTCGTCAGGTCAGTTGCACATTGTATAATTTAAGAATTGCAGTCTACTTGCCAACTCAGGTGAGTGAAATGAAAATGTATGTATAAGTTGGTTATTGATCTATATACTTTACCCAAACTCATTTTTAGAAGAAAATTCAATGGCAAATTTGAGGTAAAATAACAATAATGACAATACAAGTATTTTAAGTACTATTGTCACCAGTATTATTCTTTTATACTAAGTCCATTGGGGAGCTTTGAGAGCAATCAGGTTTTATCCCAGGAGGTGACAATAGTTGTTCAGAGGATTATCTGTTCATGCACTAGGGCCAATTTGAACTGAAATGAAAGCTCCTGGCGGTCGAGCGAGCGAGTTTTGTATTATTCCCTAGTGAAAAAAGTATTGGGATCTTAATTTTAAACAAGGAAAGATCATTAGAAATGCCTTCAATACCTTTTTATTGACATTGTTCAATATTGTTTATTGATCACGTCAATAAAATATGTTGCCGTCACTGGATTTTACTGGAACAGTAAATGTGAACAAAACCAAGTGAAGCAGTATCCGTACTTTCGTAATCCTTCTTTACCCGTTTAAAACCATGGTTGGCGTTTTACACAGCTCCAGTGACTAACGTAAAACAAATCCAACAAGATCGTGAGTAGCCTGACTCTCTTGTGAGTTATTCATCATTAACATTTCATCATCAGTATCAATCATAATAGTTCACAATTTCCTGTTCAGTACACCTCACGTTGCAGCTAAATACCACGCATCACGCAGTGCAAGATTTTAATGTACGTGACTGAATGAATCTGCAGAAGTTTTCCGTAGACTTTGTTGTTCAGAAGGCAAAAACCTAAACTTCTTTGAAAAACGTGAGAATTCTTCAATTTAGTGGTTGAGGCAGCCTTTAAGATTTTTAATTCGTGTCGACATAATATATTAAAGATTAGCTTGAAAAACAATGGTTTCTACACAAGATCTTCTTAAATTATGTCACCCTCTGAACTAAGATGCGTTTGACCAATTCGGGTCACTTTTCATGAAACATGGCTGCCAAGGGTTTAGTTCTTCATCCTGTTGAAGACAATAAAACTATACAAAGCAACTTACGTGAAGATCCACCAAACAAAGCGGTCCTCACTGAACGAAGATTTCGTTCATGAAATCACTCTTCTGATCTAGAGTACACATCTTCCTTTTGAGGTGTATGTCCAGCACACAAAATCTGGACACATCACAGACTTGGTGCAGAAATGAAAGTAACTGAACATGGCGATGATGAATCGGGGGCGATACTGGAAAAGGTTGTGATGAATCGCCCCTCAAGGGATGAACGACGAAGTCAGTCGGCTGGGACCGTGGGACAGGGCGGGGTAACTGCTGCCCGGACCCCGGGGACCGGCAGCCCCAAACAACGGCTGTTCAGCGGTGGTATACGACAGCCGTTGCGGTCCTCGGGGCTCAGGTGGCAGTCTACATTCGCACACCCCGTCCGTTCAGCTTGAGGCCCCAGCCGAGACTATCGTGAGCTCGGTTAGAACGTAGATGGCATTCCAAATATATGAATAGTAAGCAGCTTGCTTACAATATAGTCGGCGGCTGTTCATCTTGGCACAGGCTTTGGGCCCCCGAAAGTGGATGCGCAAGGAAATAATATTGAGCGATTTGATTTCCTCTTAATCAAAAGAGAATAATTAGACGTGCGCTATTCTTGGTTTATTAAATCCTGAGTTTATGATCCTGATGTAACAAAATTTCAATGTTTGCTACAAATTGCTCTTTGCTTTGTAAGCTTTATTTTTTAAATAAAAAGAAGGAAGTTGCATGGAACCGACTTTATTTTTTAAATAAAAAGAAGGAAGCTGCATGGAATTGTCCAAATCTTTCAAAACCAGATGAAGAAATTAAAAAATATATATATATTACAGCCCTTTGGTTCATGTTTATCTACCAGCTTAAACAGGTAACGATGAAGTACAAGCAGACAGTATATTTCACTTACTTCTTTCAGATGTTGTCTTACAACAAGAACCTGTGCAGATGTTGAAATCAATGAAACAGACACAAGTTTGTCGAAACATTTCCAAGAGAAGTCTACGTATATATATTCTTTTCAAGTCAAAAGTACCAAAATATTTCAGACATTGAGTAAAGAGGGCAAAATAGTTTATTGAGAAATGTTGAAAGTATCACTTTTTCGAAATATCTACCCATGGATTGTACCGTGAGGATATGCTAGTTCTATGTTTATTCATATGTTTGTAAGTTTCCTTGACTAAAGGCTAATTGGCGTGCGTGCAGAAATTAACTTTCAGTGCTACATCTACTTTACTGAAAATATGCACAAACGTTTATTGTCATTCAGGAGGACTTTTCTCTTGCTGCCTTGTTAATTTTGTCCAGGGTTTTATCTACATTTTCACTGACGTTTTTGGCTGCGCTCTACCAGGCCTTGGTCAATGGTTCAAAAAGACGCCACAGTCAGTTTTAGAGTTGCTCAATCAGTCGAACGGGATGGATCCACCAGTAGACATCGAAATGATTGACGTGGCGTCCCGTGAGACCCATATTTTTAATAACAGAAATCTATCAGTCAAGGGTTGTTGGAGCATACAGATAATGAATGACTGCGTAACTTTCTTGCTTCAAGTTGGTATTGCAATTATTCGTTGGTAATGAGGTATCTTCTCACTTGTTTAATACAACATTAAAGACCTGGAATATCAGCACAACAGGATATATTTAGCAGGCGATTAGTTCAGCACTAATCAATTTGAAGGACATCGCGTCTTTCGAATTAGTGGCGACCTGCATACTTCAAGCGCAAGCAAAGTGATTTTTCATAGCAAGCGTACTCTCCTCTTTACAGTGTATTTTTGTACATAGACATTTTCTAGGGTCAATGATTAACAAAACTTATCACACGTGGCGGTCTTGTTATTATCCAACAGGTGAATCATTTGTCTCTCAGGTAGACAGCCTCCCTCAGTCAGGTACGAAATCATTTCTTTGGTACGAACTTCATGTTGATTATGAACGTTTGAAACGTTGCCTCTAATTTACTGCGAGGTTAAGTGCGAAAAATACTGAAGATAATAAAAGTTTGATGACTTTTATCTTTTAACTATAGTGATTTCTACCAGGCATAATAGAAGTAGAAGTTAAAGTGAATACCCACGTTTCAGTTTGCAATTGGAATTTTTCCTTTAAATTACAGTAAATTACAACACCAGACAGATCGTCACTAATTACTAAAATCAGAACTTTTGAGGAAATCATGGCAGACAACTGTCAGTGGGAAGTGTTGAAATAAAGACTATTTGTGAGGATATCAGTAAATTCCTACTGAGGTTTTACAATGGGTTAATATTTTCAGTGGTGCAGTTAAAACTCAAATACTTGTTTGCAAAATGATGGTCCACAACTGTTTGTAACAGTGAAGAGATCTGAGTTACATTGACATAGGTAAAAACAAAATTGAAAAAATTAATAGATCTAATTTCAACCTTCAGAATTTATCATAAGTAATTAAAAATATTGAAATATCTCAATGTAGTTTGCATCTCTTTACTAACACAGATAATTATGTACCATTATTTAGTAAGCAATATACTAGTTTTATTTTTAAAATCTTGTAGATATCCATTCTAGTTTTTCATGATACCATATAAATTTCATTTCCCCCAGTGGGATTTGAACCCACAACCTCTAGATCATCACTTCAATGCTCTGCCAACTGAGCTAAGTGACTATTTGATTGTCTGTGTGAATCATTAAGGCTTTTATAAAATCATGCTCTATTGATTCTAGAAATGAACAAATTCCAACATGTGAAGTGGTGCATGAAACAAATAAAGCTCACTTCAGAAATCTCCTGCCCAATAGGTTCCTTCCTAGCTCAGTTGGTAGAGCTTAGAGTGATGATCAGGAGGTCAAGGGTTCAAACCCCACTGGGGGCAATTTTTGGAGAAATTTATTTTGTTCTGTGTAACTTTAGATCTGTCAGATAATCTGACAGAAATGCGACAGATTTCCTTATCTTGAAAAACCTGATTGTAAACCTTGAGTAAGAATATGATTGAGCTTCCTACAGTGTGCATGCGATCTGCTTGTAACTCCAGTGAAAATGTTTAAAGTTGTGAAGGAGACCAAAGCTTTGGCATTCTTCCTCTTCAAGAAATTATTTGCATGAATATAGACAGAAGGCCTTAATTCCCTTGGAAAAATCCACAAATATCGCAGACATCTTGGCATCCACTCAAGAGATTTTTTGCCAAATATCTTAAAAGGATTTTTTGCAAGGAATGGAAAACAATTCAAATTTTGTTTGACCAGATCTTTTTTGACTGGAGATTGATCATTAATTCTGACAACTGAGCACAAACTAGCTCTAAACCAATTTAAACTGGTTTTATAAATGAGTAATATTTGACTCACCTAATTTTAATGCTGTAAATCCCATCGAAATCAGTAAATTCTGATACTTTTTCAGAAATTGCTTATGAAAATCAGTAATCAGAACTACCAATTGGATATCAGTCAGAATTTTCTTTATTTTTTGATTGCAAGAATTAGTTTAATAAGTCCACCGGTGGTTGCTGTATGAGTTAAAAACTGACGTACATTGGAAAGTCCGAATTTATTGATATCTCTATTTTAGTCCGAAATTCCTTCAGGGTGCTAGAGCCTAGTTTGGCGTTTCTTTGGGCAGACCACCGAATAATTATCTCTTTTTTATGGAGTATTTTAACCTATTTATTCGAAGCTTTTTTCAGTGAATGTTCAATTTAAAATAATACTATGAACAATTAAGGCTACCTTTGAACATTTATCACAGGCACAATGCATGTACAACTACTACAGACTGATTGCAAGGATCATCGCATGTCTCATGAACAGAGACAAAACCCATAATAATAAGCTTGAACAAAATTGTGAGGAGTGCTGGACAAAATTTACTTCCAGCTTTCGGAAACAATATATTTTTGCCAAAGATTTTTGGCCCAGTTTAGATGCATAAAAAGCAAGAAGTGTGAAGGAATGTTGCATGAATCATCTGCACTCTGTCGAGATAAAGATAGATGATATGCGCACCTAACCAATCGTATTCAAGTGCTAAAATCTGGATCCTGATCCCGCGAATAACTGATAATGATTCCGAAAGTAACAAATCCGTTCACGTAACACTTGCTATATTTACTCACTGCTTGGTAGTTCACGTCACGCACTTTAGAAATTCTTCAACAAGTATTAGCCAATAAAATAAAACGTACAAACTGTCCCAGAAGTAAAATAACACGGCAGAGTAGGAACAGTCCCGCCGTAGCGGATCCAGGATTTGGTCCGGGGGGGGGGCAAGAAATTTTTTGCGAGATTTTGCCGACTTAATGGAGGGGAGTCAGATGAGTGAAGTGAGTGAATATTGACAGGGTCCAGGGCCTGCCTTAGGGCCCTGGAAACTCTTGCATTTTTAAGTGTCAAATATGCATTCTTCCACTTTTCCTGGTACTTTTTCTTCAAAAATTTGAACTTGCATTCATGTAAGCACATTACACAAAATACATTTCAATATAAAAAATTCTGGCTGTTTTGACAAATTTGTGCTTTGTTTATGTTTGCAGATACATTAGTTTATAAACCAGGAGTCTAATTCCAATTGGAGCTCCAGAAACTGTTGCATTTTTAACTTCAAAATATGTATCTTCCTACTATCCTGAGAAATTTTGGTTGAAATTTCCAAACACTTTTACCTACAAATATTTATTAACTCTCAGACATTTATTTTTGTAATACTGTATGAAAAAAAAATTTACTTCAATCTTTACAGATAAGATAGGTTATGGCTAGAATTAATTTAATGTAAAGGTATGGACATAAGAAGATGGAATGATGAGTTGAGTGAGTCTAGAAGAATTTGAAAGCAATAATCATGCTGAGTGAAGTGAGGTTGGGATTTTTTTTGAAAAAATATTAATTTAGGGGTTTTTTTTACCAAAAAGTGCCAAGAGGTACATTAGAGATAGTCCTTATCTGGGACAAGGGGGGCAAGCCCTCCCCCCAGATCTGCTACTGTACACTGTGTCTCACAATTAACACTGGTGCAAAGAAAATTGCTCATTGTAAGCAGGTGCTCATTGTAACCAAACTCATTTTAGCTAAGGGTTTTGCTCATTGTATTGGTTCTTATTATGATGTTATCTTATCAAATCATGTGTTAAAAACCCACTAAAATTTCACTGATACCCTTTTAAACTACTTATAATGAAAAGGAAATAAAGTATAAAAAAGATGTTGTATTGTTGACCCAATTGCTGGCACATAAATGACATCATGACAACATTCTCATGTAAACAAATTCCCACCAATGAATGCAGCTTAAAATAGGCCTAATTATCATAAAACTGCAAAAGGCATTTCCCAGAAAACTATGCGCCCCTTTTGTAATCAATAAGCTGACTCTATCGAGCCAGCAACAAACGTTTTGTTCATTTGATATGTCTTTTAAAACATCCAAGGTCTACTTCACTTGCCAGATCAAAGGAGCTGACACAATTTCTGCCAGCCTAAGTTCAAAGGCAATGAAATCAACATAGATATCTGGGATCTGCTCTTGACTTATAAGGGTGCCTACATAGTAAATGGTACTTTGATGTGGCTAATTGTATTCATTTCTACTTCAAACAGTAGAAATAGTTCTTGAATACAGATCCAGGTATAGGAACATGGAAGATTTGTCAATGTTTTGGATTCTGTCAGCAGATTTGTAAAAGTTAAGCCTTCTGCTGGCAAATTTTGAAATTTCTGCCTTCTGTTAGAAGATTTCTGAAAGTTCTTTCTTCTACTAGCAGTTTTTACATTTACACAATTTATTAAAAGAAACAGTTACAAAGTCAACTTTTTGAGATGTAATGCAATTCTTTAAGTGTGAAAAGAAAACAAAATCAAGTGAGAAAGGCAAACAAAGAACCACATGCCATGTGTGATAAGCAAAGATTATCACTGATAAGGTGCTCAAAAAGTGTGAAGTTGCCCCACTTACTACAAGTAGTGGTTTTATTTTGCTCATTGTAAGTGGGATGAGCAATTTGCTTATATTAACTGGACTTTTTCAGTACTGAGGTCAATGGAGAGAATTTGGTGTAAAGGAAATTGCTCATTGTTACCAGGTACTTGCAGTAACTGTACTCGTTATAAGCAGAACCCAGTGTAAAATTTCCAAGAACTCTTTTCTTTCAGAGTGGATACAAAATAAAGTTTTTGAAAAGTGGAAGATGTAGGTTTCCACGGGGGTATAAAGAGGGGGCGCAAACCCTATATTTTTGCCAACAATTCCGAAAAACACACCAGATCGGGAAATTTCTGTTTCGTAAACCGGCGCCATACCCCCTCAATCAATGGTGAAATATGAACTACTGGTGAATGGAAAAGTTTCATTTCATAAATTTGCACATTTTATTTCATCAAAAGACGAGAGCAGTTTCTGCTGATGAGGCATCGATGAGGCACAATGCCTCTACTTGATTTCCATCAAGATAGCATTGTTTACATGATGGTCCATTTACTGATAGTTCACCCATAAAAAGCTGTGCATTTAGATTTTGTTGTGACGTTTATTACATTTCCTTTCAACACCCATTTTAAGAAATGACACATATTGCGGAACAAGTGCCACGTAAGACATTATTTTTCATTTTGACAGAACACAGGCAAAAATTATACTTTGTCCGGAAAAAATCAAGTTATTATTCCCCACTTTTGAAAATCCTTCAGTCTTTAAATACAACTGCAAAGAGTTCAGCACATTTACGGATAAAATGCACTTCGACTTTAACAGTTGTATCACTGAAACAAATTGCTTGAAATAATCTGACGTATAAATCACAAGCAATTATATATAATTGCTTTCAAAATACCATTTTCAGAAACACGATACATTTTTGACTTCTGGTCAGATTTGACCTCACAAAGAATCGGCATTCAAATTCGGTTTTTTGGTCTCGAAAAACTTTTCTGCTATAAAGGCATATTCTTTAGCACATCACATTAATATGCATAGCAGCAACAGTGAATCATTTTAATTGGTGCTTATACCGGTAATATATTTGTAATACTGCAATTTTTATACGTATCAGTGTAAATACAATTAACTCTTGCCAAATTTGGCATAACTTCCTCATTACAAAAAAACTCGAATGACGCACAAAAATGTACCTCTGCTCAACTCGACTAAAATGCTCAGATAAAATATAAATACTGTACAAAAGTTCACAATGAATACACATGATTTTGTTTGCCAAATATAGTAGACAACGTTAAAAACCTGCTTAGTTGTTACCATGAATGGCATTTTGCCCTGATGCTCGAACAAGCGAAATTTATCCTCTCTTCAACGAGAATACAACAAATCTTTCAAGTATTTCACACTATGTCATTTCGTGAAACAATAAATCTGTCTCGTGCATGACCGTAAAAAGTGGAGCTGTCGAAATAAACATCACTGAGTCTACGGATCATACTTGTGAAATGAGGGGAACAAAAGGTTTTTTACGTGTTGTCAGAATTACGGGCGAACAACTGCGTGATCTTGGACAAACCTTGATATTTTAATTTGAAACTTTCTGGATTGATAACAAAGAAAATAGTGAAATATTAGTTATCATTGCATTATGACGATCATTTGTTATTGTTTGAAACTACACATTTTAAAAATGCTTGGCAAATAATAGCTGTTCAATTAATACGCTTCTATGAATGAAGTATTGAGTTCAATTAACTGAAATGTTAATAATGAAGTCAGATTTTGACTTTTTAATTTATATGATAAGTTTTTCCACGTCATATGGACAAATCCGCACGCTGTCGTTAGTTCCCACCACATCTACAGAAACTCCCTTCGGTAGTTTAGCTGGATGGTTTCGTGTACCTATTGCTATTTCCCGGATTTCTTCGGAAAATCCCATGACATCTACTTGATTAAAATGCGATGGGCGTTTTCTTGAACCGCGTCCAACCTGCAGCTTCTTCTCCACAATTTCTCGGTTGTTTGCGATACCGTTCCCTTGTCCAGTTCGTGACAGTTCTGTCTCTGAACCAAAAAAGACTTCTCCATTTTTTGGCTGTCCGTAATGTTATCCTCTTGTCCAGTGCATAACGCATCTTTCGCAATGCTTGAACCCTGATCGTCTGGTAACTTCTTTATCAACACAACAGGTGTCCCCAGATTGTAAACAGACGAACACCCATCGGAGTTTTCATCTTTCCAGTTCAATGATGAAACCTTCGCCAAACTGCATGTAAATCCCGTATTCCCGACAACACTTTTCTCTCGATTCTTTCTTGTCGTTTGTTTGATATTTAGTTGTTTTGTACTGATTGGCTTTCTCACATTACATTTTGTCGTGATTATTTTTCTGCCATTTTCCTGTGTACGTTTCTTGAATTTGAGAAAACCATCATGTTCGTTGGATTTTCCAACATATTTCTTCAGTATCGAATCTGGCAAACGTTTCAGTAAAACCGCTACGTTTACGTTAAAAGACCTTTGATATCGTGGGGCCTCGGTCTGTTCGGAAATCGATTTCATTTCCGTGGTTTTCGCCCCCGTTTTGTTCGCGGAGCCCTTCAATAGCGAATCTGGCAGTCTCTTAACTTTAACCGATCTTGTCGAGACTGGAGTCAGTGGAATGGAACCGTTCTTCATTGGACTGGATGCCACAGGTGTACTATTTCTTTCGGTTACTTTATTTGCCGAGGTCTTCTTCCTTAAAGGAAGGTTGATTCTACTTCTAGCCACAAGTCGTAGACTCGGGCGGTGTTGTCGATAAATGTGCGATCGGAGTAATTCAGCATTTCGAAAATCCTTGTTGCATTGTCTGCATTTAAGCAAGTCAGAAGTTTGTTTCAATTTCAGCATATTGTTCGGCAAAGAGTCACTTTCATTAGTTTCAAAGACGTTTGTGGAGTCCGGTTGATTCAGTTTGAGGCGGCGGTAACTCTTACCCACAACATGGTTCCTACCACACTTGTCCATTATTCCACAATACAAGTAAATTAGTCAGTTAGTAAAGGTGACAAAATATGTCGGATAGAAATCTGAAATGAACAGAGTTCACATCACTCAATTTGAAATTATCTTTCTTTTTTGACCCGTCCGCCAAAGTATCTGCATTGTTTCTCCGAGCTGCATGGAGGTTCTGCGCATTGCGGATTGGTTCACGTCTGCGAGCGAAAATAATTCCGACAACTAAGACCATAACAATCGATCTATCAGATTCGCAGTCTTATGCCAGAAATAAACTTTGGTTTTTCAAAATTCCTAAAACTTTACCAGAATATACGGCACCCAGAAATCTGAATTGTTGTCCAATCTCGAGTAGAATAACAATGCTCTTCAGTTCTGTAGTTGTATTTCGTACAAAAATATTTATTAAACATTTACAATCTAATCGGCACTGAGAATTAGTAACTCATGTGATCAGACAAACTGGTGCATTGAACGAAATATGTAACTTAAGGTCTGTTTACACTTAACGTCTACTTCAACGTCAATGTTTGTGTCAACTTTAACATTGTGTTAATGGTGACACAAATGTTGACGCAAAGAATGGGTTTGAACCCATTCTCTGCATGTGCTTTTGCGTCACCATTCACTCAATATAAAACTTGGCGCAAATGTTGACGTTGACTCAAACGCAGACACTAAGTGTAAACAGAGCTTTAAAACGAGGCATTTACGGACGATACAGACGTTCAGCCAACAATTCTTGGACTCAACAGTTAATTATTGGGTTTCCCGTCTAACAATTCTGGTGAAATATATTCAAGCAATTATTTGGGAACAAATTTTTTAAAAATATTTACGAAACTACCTGGTTCTCTTTAATTATAATCATCTACTGCAGGATTCTTGTTCTCTTTAATTATAATCATCTACTGCAGAAGTGTCCATTGCAATGATCACCAAGTCAGGTGACACAAACTAAGCTGAATTGAGAATACCCCTGGAAATCCATTATTTTGTTTTTCATTACATCCCTATTTCGATCAATATAGTTTCGATACATTGAACAAGCAGCCTTCCTTTTGGACAACAAGTACGATCGTGCTTAATTTGGCCGCCTTTGTCTGTTTGTACGGGGAAATAAAAAGAATTTATTTGTTTTGCTTTTTTTTGGAACTGAACAATTCTAGAATGGGTCACAGAATTTAACTCACAGCCCTAAAAACAGACTTCGGTGGTTGATCAGTGCCCCACAGTCAAGCTTTGTTAAATAATCATATATAAACAAGAAAGTCCTCCTGCGTGAACGCAAGAGGCATACCGCCCGCTGCGTAGCCGACCTATTCGGGGGGGGGGGTAC
>JBCAUG010548289.1:0-29400 GCA_038406175.1 Haplosyllis leylae | reverse complement strand
ACTGATGTCCTGAGAAGGACATCCCTGCTCATGGTAAGGACTCTCCCTAGCAAGTATTCCGCTGGCCCGCAAGATCAAGGTTAGATCTGTATGTAGTTCTCTGATGTTTTTCAGCAATGTCCTTTAAGTGTAACACTGGCAACATTGATATCATAAATGGAGGCTATTCTCCTGGTAACGACGCCTACTATTACGCCAACGCTATTTACGACACTTTCTTTGAATACTACGGAATGCCACCGATAAAAGGAACCTTATTTGTCAGGTATGTAGCTTCTGCTCAGTTGACCTATTGTTGTGGTCCAGAAAACAAGGAAAAATCAACTTGCCTCACTAATTTTCTGTCTTGGATTTCCTTTGACGTCAACCCAAAGTTTCGAACCTTGGGTATATTAGACCTACATGCTTTACTCAGATTCAGACTCAGATTACCGAGTGTGATACTTCGCTCATGGTCAGTCTCACAGTTCAGCCTCTTAACTGACTGAACTACCAGAACCTACCCTTTGTAAATCTGTGGCTTTCTATCTTCGCATTAGGATTCACTATGATGTGAGGAGTGACAACGCCCGTCGGGACGGTAAGACCTTATCGTTCGGCGACGGTGGCGACAGTTTATATCCTGTGGTCACACTAGACGTTATGGCGCATGAACTGGGACATGGATTCACGGAGCAAAACTCTGGACTAGTGTACTCAGGGCAATCTGGTGAGTAATGTGTACTAGCGGGTCTATTTGGTCTGGTACAGAGCAGGGGTAGGTCTCCTGTATGGTTGAGACAGTGTGACAATACGGGCAGCTTAAACCTCTTGTACTGATCTCTCGACTGGATCTTATGTCTGTTCCTCATAAGCAAGAGCTGTCTTCAGTTTGCCAGTTTATTGATTAACTATACAATCTACACTGTGTGGTTGCCCTCAGCATTTAAGCTATGGTAGATGAACTGTACTTGACCTGCTCTAATATCTAAGCAGTCTGCACTGTACTGTGCAGGGCTTTAAGTCCTGGCCTTGATCAAGACCTTATTGGCTGATGTGGCTATTGGCCACATGCATGGTTGGATTCCATGGAGCTCACATCCTGAGTGTGTAGTCAACAGCAGCATGGGACTTTTGGACTGTGCAATCCTCCTTTGCCTGGTTTAAACTTTGATACTTCTATCAAAGTTTAAATGACAATAACAAGCTGGAAAATACACACTTTTAGGTGTATTCTCACATTTTGAATTTCAAGAGAGCTGTTGGTTTGTGATGGTAAAGTGAATGTGAAGTACATGTATTCACAATACAAAGTACTTTTTTATTTACAGTGCTGTGCTTCTTTTCTTCAGGTGAGAAGTCACCCTAACAATTGTATCTTGCTTCTGTAGTGGTGGCTTCTCATTGTATCACAGTGTTGCCTTGCTTGTTCTGGAAGTAGACTAGATAAGTTTAAGTAAATTTCAAAGAGTGATATTTTTATGTGTTGCTGGGGCTTTTAGATTGTGAGCTTCACTCCAGTAAATGGTTGTTTTGGTGCTACTATCAGTTTAGTCCCTTACCTGAGGGAAGATGCATTGGATACCAATGTGGCTCTGTGATAAGTACTGAAACAATAAGTACATGTATTATTTTTATAGACAGACTGGTCACAAGACATCAGGTGTGCTACTCTGATCCTCTGCTTGCAGTCTGCAATAGAAATGAAGATTCACAGTCTCTCACAGGACATGTTGCTAACAGTGCAGTGTGGGGATATCAATGTGTTTCAAGAAGTTGGGGTACTTCTTCTGGACTGAAGAGAGGAAGTACTTGTATGCTTGAGTATTTTCTCAGGACACTCTCCAGTAATTCCCATGATAACCTTAACAACTATTTCTGGACCAAACAAAGTAACAGGTAATTAATGAGAATCACCATACATCACACTCATAACCAAATATTGCCTTAAGGCCACACTCACACCTGTTTCAGTATTGCTTATTTCAAACATATGTACAATTGTGTATGGAATGGGGAAAATGGATTTGCTTGGAAACTTTGTGTTGAAGAACCAGAAAATAAGCTAACTAGTTGTAGGAACTCCTCTCACAACAGTAACCAACACTCTTTAACCTTTCTTACAATTATAAACTTCAATGTTGTTCTGAGTTCCCTCCTATAACCTTACAGGTATACAGAAGTGCTCTACCTTACCTTAAACACAAACACTATTCAGTACAAATGGTGCACACTTTAGGTGATGCTGTAATCTGTGTCTAAAATTACAGTTAACAGAACAACACTTCTTTTACAAGATCAGGGTGTCCTTCTTAAATAGTCCATGGCTCCCTCCCTTGGGGAGACTACCAAACAAAATTTTAAATTAGTTTTACTTATCTAGATTCCTTGGCTGTAGAACTACTATGTCCAGGATCTTGTGAGATCACCAATCACAGGAACCAGTGTCTATTGCACTGTGGGATACTCAGTGTCTATTTCACACTACAGGGTAGAATATTAGTCACACACAATGTCTTAAGTTCCATGGGGAAAGTCTTGAGTAGTCCACTACAATGCCTTCCTTAGAGAAGAATGAGGCTCCCTCCTGTCTGCACTGGCCTTTAGAACTGTCTTCTTCAGGCTCACACACTGCACACATCTTTGAGGATCAAGTTCCCTCCTCTACTGGCAGTTGTTGTCCCGTAGCTCTGTCAAGGAAAGTGCTGGAGTGCTTTGCACACTACTCCTTGCCAATGTGGCCCCACATTGGGTGCCAAAGTCTGTCAGCAATATTACTCTTTATTGTGTCCTTTAAAATATTAGCTCTCCCTGTTTAGCTAGCAGAGTCTTCAGGTCTCTTCTCTCAGGGAGTGACAGCAGTTGTACATGGGTTTATGTTTGTGCACTGGGCCACAATTAGGGAAAGGAGCAGGGTAAACTGATGGGCCTCCTCCTGGAGAGGGTTCAGAGTGCAAGGAAACACACCAGACTTCATACTTGAACACTTTATTGTACTCTTCTCAGATGGTACAGATGAGCTCCCTCTATGAGGGATAGAATCTAACACTCATGGCTATTCAGCAATGCACATTCAAAGCTAGTAGCAAGAACATCATGAACACCCTGCAACAATATGGCAATGATTAGCTTTACAGTTACACTTATCTAAGACTTCTACTGTAGAAATTACATTGTGTCTATTGCAGTAAGGTTTAATTAACAGAATTTGTCAGGAGGGGCTCTCTCCCTAGCAAACCAGTAAAACCATCACCAAAGTGCACAGGATGGCTAGATCCATGCAATCTGGATGTTTCTAGCTTCACTAGGCCAGAGGAGCAGAGCTACCCCTGATACCAGAGAAGTTCCATTGCATTTGGTGAAGTGGATAGTCTGGGGTCCAGCCCACCTTTCCTGAGATCACATGGGTGCTCAGGGTATTTACAGGGGTGGTAACACTGAAGTATTCATACTTCACGAAAATTAATCCCTTACAGAGGAGAGGGCTAGGAGTCACACTCCAACCCTATCCCAGGTAATGGCACAATTTCCAAGTGATTTGGGATTGCTGTAACACAAACAGGTAGGGGGGGCTCAGGGATATGTTAACCATGAGCACAGCTGGGAGGGTACCCAAGCCAGGTCCAGCTGGGGGGGGGTACATGGAGGGATACATGGGGGTACAGGGGGTACCCAGGGGGTAGGGTACCCAGGGGGAATACCACAGCAAGGGGGTACCCAGGGTCCTCGAGAATTTTTTTGGATTTTTTTTTGAATTTTTGGGTTTTTTTTAAAATTTATTTCTTGAATTTTTTTTTTGGAATTTTTTTTGGGGGGACATAAGTCCCCCGGGATAGGTTTGCTACGCCGCGGTCGGTATGCCTCTTGCGTTTACGCAGGAGGACTTTCTTGTGTTATGCATTGGATTCAAATGAGCACAAATACCCTTGTTTTTGTGATCTATGTGCTACGCGGATGATAGGTCTTCGACTGAAAGGCATTCTTTAAAATATGTTTGTGATATTTAGGAGGACTAAATGAAGCGTTCTCAGACATGGCTGGTGAGGCGATGGAACAGCTGATCTTCGGAAAAAACGACTTCCTGATCGGACGGGAAATAAAAAAGGGGGATGAGGCACTGAGGTCCATTTGAACATTTTCTATCAGCATCTGCACAATATTTTTGAATTTATAGCGATATTGTCTGTCGTTGAAAGTCACCTGTTTTCAGACTATGGGAACTAAAATCTTAACTTCGTACACATATAATGCACAGTTCAAAACAGAAATGCATCATTTGACAGGTTATCTAATAATATACGGTTGCCACAAATCCAGAATTATCTTAAATTTGTAGATATATGACTGACCCGACGAGGGACCACTTTTCCATTGCTCATGTCTCTGACTACTGTCCAGGAATAGATGTGCACGAAAGCAGCGGAGTCTTCAACAAGGCTTTCTGCCTACTCAGCATCACCAAGGATTGGAGTGCCGCGAAAGCATTCGAAGTTTTCCTCACTGCAAACAGGTGGTGAATTTTAAATTTATCAACGTAAGAAACAGGGTGAAATATTCTCTCAGAAATGGTAGTTATTTTCACAGGTGTTTCAAAGCTGTTGCGCCAGTCAGACACCAGGGCGAACTTCACGCTGTTGTGTAAATGGAGATGCATTCAAAAGAATCTGATAAAACACTGAAGCATAAATTGGGTCAATTTAATGATTCTCTATGTTCCTTTGTCACCCTGGCAATGTGGTAGCATTTCTGTTTCTTACACAACAGATAGTAGGTTCGCATACCATGTTCTAAAGAATTGAATAAGGAAAATCTTGATTGCGAGTTCATTTTGTTTGATCCAAATGTTACCTCAATATATAGGAATTAGCTCAATAGTTTTATTTGGCTAAACTGGCTTAATTAATTCATTAGTTAAATTTGAGTTTCAATTTGAGGTTGAAAATATTACTTTTCAGAGCTTCATTTCAATTTAATTTAAGTAATTGAGTTTTCCAATTTTAATTTGTTCACTTAGTCGTTTTCTTGAAATGCTGGTCTTCTCTTTGAACATTGTACCTGTGCCAATATGGAACCAGATAACTGTGTTGAAATTTTCAGTATACCAGTACGAATTTAAAATGCAATTTCAAAATGAAAAAGACTCAGTAGATCAAATTTAGAGAAAACTATTAAAAAAGGTTCTATTCAATTTAGATGATGACCAAGGCGCCAGACAATTTCTTCAGACCTCATGACCATTAACAGGATATCAATAGGAAAATAACACTTGAGTTTTCACACTATTACAACTTGAAAAATTTTACGAAATATTGTGTGGTAAAATATTTAGCCCTGCTGTTGCACCAAAAAACCTTCATGGCCAATTGTTGGGTATTTGGGCAATAATTTATATTTCGCTTGAAAGAATTGCTTACTGACCTGCACTTTTCAGTAAATAGGTGGAAGCAAGTGGAATCATTTGCCAAACGCCCAGCAATACTGGTTTCGGATGCAACAATATGGCTAAATTTTTTGATTCCAAATATTAGCTAATATAACTGTTAAAATAGTGTAAACTATCAAGTGCTATTATTACTACCCGCATCTGAAGGATGGGGAAGGTACTGACAGGTGTCTGTCCACACCCAGGGGAGGGGTACCCCAGTCTCTGGTCCCAGGTTCCTTTCCAGTCTCTGGTCCCATGTCCTTTCTGGTGGGGATACCCCAGTCTCTAGTTTCCGGTCCCTTCCCAGCTTCAGGTCCATGTCCTTTCCTGGGGGTACCCCCGCCCAGGGGTGTGTAACCCCCACCCGCCAGTACTGGGGTATCACCCCTGACCAGGACTGGGGTACCTCCTGGCCAGGACTGGGGTTTTCACGCAGTAGGACTTTCTTGTTTCTGTTGATATCCTAATAATGGCCATGAGGCCATTTGATTTTGCCAGGTAATCATTTACATTTTAATACGATGCGTGTAAACGCTAAACTAAATCTTCATCTGTTCAGAATGTACTGGAGACGAAGCACTCGATTCGGTCAGGCTGCCTGCGATGCAACACACGCTGCAGAAGATCTCGGTTACAACAAACAGGATGTAATCAATGCATTCAAACAGGTACGATTATCTATCTGATTACTGGGTCACGTTTTCTTCCTCTAGCTGACTGATCACTAGTCCACATTGGACGACTGGTCAGTAAGCAGCTGGAGACAAGTAGAATATTCCAGTTTTCCATAAATGGAGATGCTTTCTGTACACTCTACAGAATCATGAGAAAACAAAAAAATCCAGTAGCGAAATGTTACCCTCAATGGGAATTGAAGCCAGGTGCCTCTGACTTTCATGCCCTGCATGCTACTGTGTAAGCTAATTCCCCTATTTGCTGGAAGTCTAAGCCTTTTAGATCCTTACAGTCATGCTGAGTTGATAATTTGATTTTTGAAATTTTTTGAATCAATAGAGCATGATTATATGAGGATCAAAAGGTCTGAGACTTCCAGCAAATATTGGAATTTGCCCAGCCAGTAGCATGCAGGACGTAAAAGTCAGATGCACCTCGGTTCAGTTCCCACCGGGAGTAACTTTTTGCTGTTTGATTCTTTGTTTTCTCATGATTCCGTAGAATCTACAGAAAGCATCCTCATTTGGGGAAAACTCAGTTAGAGTTTTCCCTACATGCATTTCATTGAATTCATTACAAAATCCAAAAGTGGCATCGTTGCCAAAGGATGCAATGCTGTTCATAGTAACAGAACATGCATTTCCATTACTACCTGTGGTTTGATTGCCTTTGTGATGCACCGCTGTCAATAGATCCCATCTGAGACAGTAATGGAGATATCTTTTTATCACTATATCTAGAAATGTATCTGTTGTCAGATATTGATTAAGAGGACCGAATTTTACTGATTTTATTAAACCCATTTAAGGTTGGCATTGAACCGTGTCAGTTCAAGAACACTGGAATAACGGCTATGCTTCGACTGAGCGCGACAAAGGGGGATGTTATAACATTTGATGTAAATTTAGCTCAGGATCCTGGAAAAATACGGTAATATTTATGTTCATTCATTGGATTGGAGACAGAAACAAGAAAAGTGTCATTGATGTTCAAGGTCAATTACAAGTCGAAAATGACCAAATTGCCAGGGTGGAGGTTCCCGTTCTTCAGGTTTATTGAATTTGTCAACATAGCATATTCGAGTTTTCTAAAAAAAAGTTTTTTCCTGCCAAATCGTAGCAAGATCCTGCCAGTATAATTACCGCCCGATCCGTACGACGGGAAGATAATGTTTTCACAGGCGTGAGTCTGCCTGTCCACAGGGGAGGTACCAGAGTCAGGTCCAGGTTAGGACGGGGGGGGGGGGTACCCCAGCCAGGTCCAGGTCAGGACGGGGGGCCTGGCTAGGATGGGATACTCGCCCCCCAGCTAGGATGGGGTATGTCCCCCTGGCTAGGATGGGTTACCACCCCCCCCCCTTGGCTGGGTTGGGGCACCCCCACCCCCCCAGCAGAGTGAGCACTTGCTACACGGCTGGCGGTATGCTTCTTGCGTTCACGCAGGAAGACTTTCTTGTTTATATTGTTTTCTGGCAGAAGTCATTTCTACATGATTTAATAGCATAAATAAGAAATTATTGTTTTTGTCCATTTGATTTTGAAAAATCAAAATAACTTGAATTTTTCCTTGTTGCAGTTAGATACACTAGGTTTCTGAAAATTAACGTGGCAATGGTAATTTTAATGGTAATTTTCCAACGGGAATATTTGTGTTAGCTTAATCATTAATGCAAGTTTAATTTCCTTAATTTAACAAATTTATGTCTATTCAATACAGCACATCAGATTTAAGACCAAATTACTTTCATTATTTTTGCAAGAAAATGTAATCATTAAAAGGACAAACCAGATCAAAGTCCCAATTTATTCTGTTATCACTGGAGAATAATCACTAATTAGTTCTCTGGCCAGAAAGTATTTATCATTTTACCTGATTAATTTTCACCACCTGTGTACGTAGTAGGATGTGTGGTCATGTTTTCACTGGTGTCTGCAGCAGGAGGGTATGGGTGGGAGGTATCCCCTGGACAAGACAGTGGGTAAACCTACCCCTCTCCACCCCTGACAGGACAGCAGTACCTCCACACAGGACAGGGGTACCATCCAACCCCACAGATGGTACAGGGGGTACCCCCTCTTGGAGCCATGCAGGAGAACTTTCTTGTTAGATAAAATTTTGGACAATTTACCATTGTGATGTGGTAATTTCCAGAAATCAATGAGATAATGTCTGGCTGAGTACTACAAGTATGAGTGGTATTCCTACTCAGCCTCCCTGAATCATATTTTTGTTTTGTTTTGTTTATTTTTGAATCATATTACGCTTCTATTGAACCATTCAACAATAACATTTACTCACAATTCAGTGAATGGCCTCAATTTTGTGACATATCAAATGAAACAGTGTGACCTTCAGATGCATTTAGTATAGGTTTCACTGCAGTACCATTAACAGTAACCAAGAAACCATTAAATTTAAAGTTTTATTGACCACTGTAAACTATCCTTTCACACAAACAAGACAACAATGAGATTTAGTGTTTTTTTCAAATATTTAACACACTTTATGACAACTCGATCTTGACCTTTATCATGGCCTTACACCCCTTTTTGCAGAAAGTAAGCTATTTATCATTGACCCTATATCCTGGGTGTTTTGCATTGCGATCATTCTATTCTTACAGGAATTCTCTTTCAATGTTATTTCAAACATAGGATGTGGTGTTTCTATTTGATTACAAGCATTCTCTTTTTGGTCTGGACCTCTCAATACTTCACTTATTTTCTGTCTTTGTGCATCTTAAGTTACTTGGTACCTGTTGAATGCATCACTTACATGACCAGTAAAATCTTAAAAAATTTTATTAATATTTGATCAATTCCTGCTTGAAGGAGTCTTGTAGTACCCACCCTCCTCAAACTGGTTACTGAAAAATCCATCCAATTTTGCACTCTTTAGGATCTTCCCTACAACTTTAGCAAGGGTATGCTTCCCCACAGGTTGAACATGGTACCATTGCACTGGATTAGGTTTTTCTAAACTTCTTAAATAGAAGTTACTTTTGTTTGATTTTGGTGACACTGTTGGTAGCAAACTGTCATATTTATCTACAAGATGCACCAGGCAATGATTGATGTCTTTGCTGGGATAGACCCAAACATCTATCCTTTTTGAATGATTTTAGACCATCATCAAATGTTTTGGACACAGTATCTTCCCTATATACAAGGCAACATTTCCCACTTTCTGACAATTCTAATGTCAACTGTGATGCCTGAGTTTTGCTGTCTCTTCATAATGCTAGTGTTCATCACATGCTCTAAGGCCCAAATTAATCCCTAATAGGAAGAGTACAGTTTCTCTGAATTTATCAGGAGTATCTTCCCACAATATTTTTGATCCCATAATTCTTGATCAACTTTATATGGAATGAAACCTGCCTGTTTGACACTCATACCAATGTTATCTAACACAACCTTGAGGTCAATAAATTCTATTTCATCTAACAATTTCCATGTTAGTCTATTCTGGTGTAAGAGCTTTTGAATCAAGGTAATCATCTCATACAAGGTCTTACCAGGATAATCTTTTCTGTCCCTAACCTTAGTTACTTCAGCTATGAATCTGCATAATGCATGACACAAGTTAGGTTTTGTCAATCCACCCAAATTATTCAGATCTGCATCAAAAATTTTAGCATTGAAGTTCTCAACATCATTGAATCTCTGTGTTCTCCAATCATTGTATGCCCTCACACTCATTTGCATTTTGCTGAAATTTCTTTTCTTTAACTTTTCAGTCTTCAACTGTGCCAATTTGTTCACCATCAAATCCTTAAATTCACAGTTGCAGGCATCCCAATCAGTCTCTTCACTCTAATTTTCTTCCTCAAATTAAGACTGCAAAATAATTTTTTTATTACTATCCTGCACTACACAAACCTATTAACAATATTGACAATTATCAACAAAATCAGAAACTTCCTTAATTGTGAAATAATTACCTGAAAATTTGAGAAAGTCCCAATTTGGTTACAGAATGCCACCCCTGCTCACCAAGTATGTGGTCTTGCTCCTTCAGCTTTGCACCTCTGTGAAGGAAAATTCCAATATAGTATTCACATTTATACAATTTAAACCATCTAAATAATTACTCTACTGATTAAATTATTAAATTGACTATTACTTACTCATTAACTGTTCCATATGGAGGGTTCACAAAATCATCCTGAGGGTCAGAAATATCACAATAAATGGCCTGACCACCACCACCAACAATGTCACTTTGGTTGAGTTCCATCATTTTGTCACAATCCCCAACACCAACATTATCCACAGAATTAATCTCAACTTTCTGACTTGGCTCTTGTGTTATAAACAATTCACCATAATCATCATCCTCCAAAGAACAAAGCCCAAACTCTGGCATTTTCTCAAATTAATATTCTGAAAACATAAAATTAAAAGACATCACAATGTAACATACATTCAACCTCACTCACTCTCACTATCAAACTGATCAAAATTGCCCCAACCTACACAAAGATCTGACACATATAAATTCACTCAGTAAGTCCCATTTAATCGTTCATCTGACTATCACACTCACAGACCTATGCAAACCATTAAAATACCAACCCCAAACAATAAAACTCAATGAAGCATAAATTGGCATTGACGCGATTGCACCACCATCACCACAACCCTCAGTAACTTCTCTTGCCTCATTAATAATTACTAATTAGTAAAATTATTTTAAAAAGATAAAAGACCCTCTTCTCGATGATTCCTCTTTAATAAATCACCTCGCAATCGGCTTTTATCTATTTCATAATTATACATGTGGGATAATTAATTATTATCATTATGGAAATCTTCGAGTGCTTGAAGGAACAAATCTTTTTACCACTTCCTGCAAATTGCCAGGAGTACAAATATTTTGTACATAATTTGTGTTTTGATTTTTTCAGATTTGAGACAGTGATAGACTTGGCGTATGTTTCCAACTTTCAAAACGCAACCTATGAAAACGATGTAGACTTGACCGTCATCGGTCCAGATTCAACCCGTTACGAAGGCAAAGAACTAACTCCAATACAAGAGAACCTCAAAGTGGTTGGTGGGGCTGGTGAGTGGTAGGAGTTTTTTACGATAAGGAATTAGTCACCCCGCGGATACGGACTTTGTTAGTGACTATTTGTTACAATGTGATTTTTTTTGTCTTTGTATAAATTTTTTTAAAAAGTTTTTGGGAATGATGGAGAATCAAAAATAGTGATTTTTTGTCCAAACACAAAACTTAGAATATCATTTCTAATCTCAGGACAAACTACATTGTTTTTCAACGAGTTTGTAAAATTTCCTAACTTCTTTAAGAATGTTATTGGTTTTCTATTGTAACCAAATATTTCTTTTTGAGGTTCTCCACCGACTGCAAACCTATTTTCTAAAAAATAGTTACAAGGAAACACATTTTTGTCAATGTCTGTTTCTTGAAATTAGTCACTAACAAAGTCCATATCCGAGGCTTGTTAGTGTCAGTTAATTGTAGATAGGCCTCTGAAAAGTGACTTTTAAGTATTCTGCTATCGTGGTAATTCCTTTATTGTTACAATGTTTAAAACTAGACTTGCTAATTTTGCTAATAAGATGCGAGGTGGACACATATGAATTTTTTCTTTGGATCTGCCAGACCTTCCAGAATCCCTGGTCTTGCAAAATGATTAATGAAAGATTAGTTAATGTACATACAAAAGGAAAAATATTGCGTTTGATCTACAAGGTTTTGAATGGTTATCATTTAATTCCATTTAATATGAATAATTGTGTTAAGTTTTTGATCTTTAAGTGAAATGTCATTCAATTTCTTTTTAAAAAAATTCATTTCAAGATTTATAAATATGAATCAGTTCATAAACCCCATGTCGAAACGTATGTCAAATCTCATATGTATAAGCATTGTGTAATGGTTTGAAACACACGCGCACACCCTAACGGAGTAGGGGTCATTTTCTAATCGTATATTAAAACAGAATTATATTTTTTAACAGGGCACTACAAAGCAGAGATCAAGGCTGTTACTGACTTCACTAAGGTGTCCCTTTATGCGTACAGCGGGTTGCGAGTGCTCCAGAAAGACATAACCTTCAGTGAAACATACAATATGGCATTTGAAATACCTGAAGGTTTGATAATCTAAGAGTATATAACACAGTATCAATACCTTGCTGCTGGGCTCATTTCGGGTCTTCGAGTCAATAGAACTTTTATTTTTGATGATATTGTGTTAAATTTGTCAATTCTTGGGAGATCTTTCCAAAAGCAATTGCATGGAACCATGAAACAATTAAGTTTGGGTTAAATACTGAAGTATAGTAATTGCCTTCAAGATGAAAGAGCGGGCGAATTCTGGGTACTACTAACATAGAGTTTGGTTACTACCGGAACAAAAGTTCTTTCCGGAAAATGCTGGATATAAAGATTAATACGGTTTTTCGTGGGAACTTTTTTATGTACTAATTTACTGGAACCTAGTTATGTGTGTAAATCTGGGACTTTCCGTCTTTTGTCGCTAGGTATGGTTGGTACGAACAGGACGGTCATGTTAAGAGTGCACATCCCATCGGAAATCGGACCGGACACACCTAATATTAAGGTAGCTGTCAGATCCCACAAACCCTTCGACGCAAGCGGACTCTACGATTTTGATGGGAACTTAAAGGTAACTAAAACGAGGCTTTTCTGTTCAGTATCTTATATGACTCAGAGTTAAGCTGTGGCCCCAAAGCTGAGTGATAAAGGCATCTTTGTCAATAGCAATAGCAGAGCAATGAACGGTTAGTACAACCTATTACATTCCAAGATTGTAGGAAGGCAGAATTTTTGTGTTCATCAAGCTGAGGTAGGATATTAAACAGAGGCTAAGTGAAAACGTTATATCATTCCCATATCAATTGTTTTAATGTTCATTTCAGTGAAGGCAACCCATGATAAGGAGATATACTGGCAAGAGGTGATTGTGTGTGTTCCACAGCCTGATCTGTATTATCTCCTGATTACTGCTCCAGGGGGAAAATATTACACAGGCTTTACTGTGGAGTATATGGAGACCATCATTATGCAAAGGCAATACATAGATTGAGTATAAGGTTTCGGATAAAAAATTATATATTTGTACAAAAGCTATGGTAACAAGTCAGATGTAATTTTCTGTTGTGCACTTTTATTAAACGAATAACATAGATCTGAATTCGCTCATTTGGTAATAAACTTTTATTTACACTAATTATGATTGTCTACAAGTAAAAGTGTCCAGCGTACAAAAATTATTGACACACAATCGAGTTTTTCTGTAATTCGTCATTTTCTGCCAAATCCTCGCAGAATCCTGCCAGCATTGACAATCAATGGGTTGCGACCACAGAATGTCAATGCTGACAGGATTCTGTCCGGATTCGGCAGAAAATAACGAATTAGAAAAACTTGAAACAGTAGAAGTGTCTCGTGAAATTGGGATGTGTAAAAATACACATTTGTTTGTGGATTACAGGTCGCAAAGTACAGTAGATAATTGTCACTTAAAATACGTACACATCAATGTTAATACTATATTTTAAAAAGGATGGCCATAGGAAGACACTCTTGCTTGCAAGTGTGCATTACTTAAATAATGCATTCTCTGCTCCTCTGAAAATGTCCGTGGTCCTCCGGCATCCACACTAAAACGGGAGGGTGCCATGTGCCTTGATATAGACCCTTGGTTCATTGGCATATTTACTGGCATTCTGTTAATAGGGATATGTCCTTGATCTGATGGCATGATGGCAGAATTGGAATACTGGGGCATTTGCCCTGGGTTTATTGGTGGTCTTTGTTCAGATATTCCGCTTGCTGTGTGAAGCATATGCCCAGGAGGACCTGCCATGAATCTATGAGGTATTTGCCTTTCATTTCCTGCAAGATGATTCGTAGGTATCTGTCCTCTGATAAGCATTGGTTCTCTTTGAATGGGCACACCAAGGTCATTAGCTGTACCCACAGGTATGACATTACCTGATTGAGATCTTCCTACAGGTACACCAGCTTCATTGGATATTCTCATAGGCATGACAGCTCCATGTCGAGGTACATGTTCTCTTTGAATAGGTACACTAGTTGCATTGGCTGTACTCATGGGTACAAAAGCTCCACCATGTTCTGCTGGTTCTCTGGCCATGCCCCCAGCTCCATGTTGAGGTACATGTTCTCTTTGAATGGGTTCACCAGACGCATTGGCTGTACTCATGGGTATGATAGCTCCACCGTGCTGTGGTGCCAGTTCTCTTCGAATGGGTACGCCAGTATCACTGACCATACTCCCAGGTATGGCAGCTCCGTATTGTTGAACATGTGGCCGTAGCTGTAGTTGCGGCTGTGGTGGTTGCTGAATTGCTGCATTTGCTCTGGCAGTGTGGGGCCCAGCCATGGACGTTGGATAATGATTCTCAGACCCAGTAGAAAAAGGAGGAGCTTCTGTGGCAGGGTATACCGGCGAACCTGAGTCCTGGTCGACCAGCATTGGATTTGTCATGCCGTTTCCCTGATGAAAATCATGTTGCCGTTGCTGCTGATGTTGATGTTGGAAATGTTGTGGCAACTGTTGATGGTGTCGTGCCAAAGTCGGATGCTGCTCAACTTCCTTTCCAGCATTGGATTCTTTGTGTATGTCATCACATTGCTCTTCTGCCGAACACTTCTGCTTCTTCTTTGAAGGCGTGCCCTCATCAGAGGTCGCTGCCAAACGTTTTGAACCATCCGTTACGGATATACAGCTCCCACTAGATGGCGGTCCATCCTCACTTCCGGATGTACCAACAATTAGTTTTGGACTGGATCGTGGACTCTCAGTTGACCTCAGCTGGCTGATACCGAGTCCAGTCTGCTTCTTCTCTTTTATTCTTCGGTTCTGGAACCAGGTCTTAACCTGAAGGTCAAAACAACACCATTACAGTCAAATTAAGGGAAGTTTCTGTGGATTACAGACAGTCTTCGGCAGGCTTGAAAGTCATTGCTTTTAAGCATTTACATTGTATTTTCTTTATTTTCATTTAAAACCCTGTTGGCACCTGTGTCCAGGGCCCTGACTTTAGCTTTACTGTAGATTTTTTTTCATGACTGCATGCTTAAAAATAACTTAAACGTGTACAACTCATGTCTTTAATCGAACTTTCAGCATCTTCGTTGTTCGAATTATTTTTCAATCAATGTTAGGAATCAATACCTGAAACTCTGTTAGGTGTAGTTTTCGAGCGACCATGGCCCTATCTCCGGCGGACAGGTAGCGCTGAGTAGTAAAGATTCCCTCCAGGCCCCGCAGCTGTTCTGTCGTGAAGATTGTCCGTGCCTTCTTACGACTCGGCTCCTGAGCTTCACTATCAAAATCATCCACAGGCGAAGTCGATCGCTCACTTGAATCTGTGTGAAAGTGAGAGAAAATTGATTTCTTCAATATTTTGAATGATAGAACATCACTAACCATCTCGTGATATCGTAGTACTTCTGCTTTGCGGTAACGGCATACATAACCCATATCATCAGCTTCTGTTTTTTCTGTGAAACTGTTTTCAAAAGCTTCGGTACAAAGGAGTTTGCGTTGAAGGAGCGAGTATACTCAAACGGAATGCGTAATAATTCACTTACCAATAGAGAGAGCTGGAGACCTGGCAGGAGAAGCCCTAAACTGCGGGAACATCATGTGGGAGGCGTAGGACCCACCCACGCCTCCCCCGGGACCACCATGCGGGTATGACGGGCGGGGACTATGAGCAGCCACGGGTGAACTCACCGACTCCATGTGGAACACAGCGTGCGCCAAGGGCTCCGTGTCTGTCGGGAGGTCTCCGTACAGGGACGTCATGGCAGTGGCGAAGACGGAGGACATATTGGCCACCGGGGATTGCCTGTACATATCGTCTGTAAATGCATTGTCGTTATTATGAAGACGTTTCGGTGTCGACATGTTGCTGACATCAGGAATAGCTTTCATTTGATCACATTTTGGAGTAACAACATTTGGTACTGTTGTTGCCACTTCTGTCTCACTTGGTGCTCCGTTAGTCTGTGCAAGTTCCTTCCTTCCAAAATTTTCCACAATCGTTTTCTTCGTTGTCTCAAAATTTTTCGAGTCATTTAACCGGTTCGCAGTTGCTTCGGATGCAGTGTGGGTGTTAGTTTTGTTGAGAGTTGCTGTATTCTTTGTTTCTGGGGGTCTATTCGCAATACCTGCATCAAGGCGTGAGTCCATAGATGTTGAGTGGATAGAGAGTGTGCTGCTACAATCACCAGTCTTAGACATTCCACTGGGAACATCTTGCTGTCGTGTCGTTGTATCAACATTAGGTGACTCATGTTGCCCAACTGCTTCCTGAGGCCTTGATGCTGTTGCTTCGTCTACTGTTGTTGCTGATGACAAGGATCCCAGCGTAGAACTATTCGTTGCAACAGCAGCAGTTGATGGTGTTGCCACTAGTGGTTCAGACACAGGAGGTGCGGGTTGACTGTATTTGTATTGCAATTGTTGCTGTTGCAGTTGCACTATTGTAACGTTGTTTACATGATGCCCAGCCAACTGATGTCTTGCGATAGCATGCGTTGTTGCAGGTGTGGCTACCACAGGATCCGATGAGGTAACAGTTGCTCCTCGAGTTGTTACGTTACTTTCATCGTTTGACATAGCATTTCCAGCAGCTCCTGTTACAGATGGTGTAGCGTAGAGTGCATGTGCTGCAGATGTTTTTGCTTCTATTGTTCTCGCTGTTGCTTTCAACGCTAATTGTTGTTCATGCTTCACATCCATGCCTGAAGGATGAACAGTAGAATTCCGTTGCATTGCGACAGCTCTTCTAACTTCCTCTCGAGTTCCACCTGCGGAATAAGTTCTGGATTCCCCACTGGGAAAAGGGGGGACCTGTGTGTTCTGTTGCGAACGCACATTTTCCTGCGGATGTGCATGGACGTTAGCCGGTGGTTGCCCTTCCACCAGCGGAACTGTAGCAGTTAGATTGTTATCGTATCTTCCTTGAGGTCCTTGATATGGACCAGGATATCCCTGATGTTGGATGGGACGACTGGTATGATGCATTGCAGGATCAGTATTTGTAACATGGTTGCTGACTGCGTACAATGAAGCCGATGAATCTGACCACGTGGTGGGAGGTTTGTGATGGTCAGGTGAACGGTTGTGTTCGTCATCCTCGTCGAATTCATCCAAACCGTCAACTTCCTACAATGTATTTTTAAAATTAATTCCACTTAGTAAATAATACCTTTGTGCGCTTTTCAATATTTGATAATTTCTCGTTCTCGAAGTCATGTTTTTTTTTTTTACTTTTTTACAACTTCACCAAAAAGGCGCAACAGATGTGATGTCACACTTGTTTCATACAACTAAAGATACAAAACTAAAAGTTACCTCTTCGAAGTTTTCTTTTCTGTAGATTCCTAAATCGCCATTACTTTTTGGTAAAACTTTGTCTTGTTTCGGTTGTTCTTCTTTCCGCAACAAATTTTCGATCATGAAACTCATTTTGTATCGTAGAAAATTAAAAGTCAGACTACTGTAAAAAGAAGTCCTTCAGAAATGCATTCAAGTTGTCTCTTGCATGTCCGAAATAGAAATGATTCCGAAGTGTTCTTTGCAAAGACCCTTATACTACAAGTAGAGAAAACTGAGGATCGATCGAGCACAAAGGAATAGCTCGTTAAAGCGCAATTGCAATTAAGGAATTACATTTGCAATTACTAGTCAAAAGCCATGAAAGCCTTCTTATCCTTAAACAGTTTCCCTTATGCATTACAATTATTCACGGGAAAAGGTGGTGGTGGCGAGTCAATGGGCAGAAGCATTCACTTGCTTCTCTTGACATTTGACGAGATTGTGCAATTAGTGTCCATAGACAGGGGAGATAATCAGTGGGAAAACGTGACATAAACAGACACGATTTAATTTATTCAGGACTTCGTAATTTTTAAATTTCATGAAAAAAATTTCAGAACTATATCCTGAAACATTAATTCCAACTTTTGCTAGAGGGAAATCTTTTAGATTAGGATCATCATTTCGTTTAAATATAAACCATTTAATGAGATAGGTCCGAAGGAGCACATTAATAGTAAGAAACACAATGGGAAATCAGCTTTTCACAATGACTTAATTATTACAATATTAAGGCATTAAAAACCACCTTAATGAGCAATTTAGATCCACTGAATACATAGGACAGTCGCATCTTACTTCAGGAAAAAAGAATATTTCTAAAGAATATTTTATGTTTCGTGTTGAAACATGAACAAATTGCGAGAGAAAGATCAAGTTACCTTTAGAGTTGAGAACGTGTATCATTTTGACAAATGTTTTTACTTTTCCTTATTATGTGTTATTATTTTGGTGGTTTTGTTTTGTAACAAAAATGGACCTAAGTAAATAAATAAAAACTATTTAGCACTTCGCAATAGAAAACATTTTGTTCTGACTCTTCAGTAGATTGCAAGATCAAACAAATGCAATGAAATAGGTTGGAGAAATTTTGATATTAAATACAAGGTATTAGACACAACATTTATTCATTGCGAACAATGGGTGCAATTAAATTACAATGCCTAATAGGGTTTCAACTGGCAAACTCTCTCCACAATGAAAGCAAATTGGTAAATGGGGAATTAAAATATCTGCAGATAACAATTGACAGGAGATTACACTGTCCAGTTCGGATCAAAATTTATTTTTTCAATGCTGATGAGGATATTACAAAAGCGACTTTTCGATAATCCTTGGCGAAAAAAATGGAAAGAAAAGCGGGATTTTTTTGTCAAAAGATGATGGTGTCGTTGTAAAATGAATCCTTGATTGTGCTGGCACCTATTGTAAAGCGAAGCACAGCTGAAGGTTTGAGAAGGAAGCGATATGTGTCCGCTTGTCAAATTCTTGATGAGCTAAATGACTCTTTGCAGAACTACCCTTATGACTAAATACAATTGGTACAAACTCATAAAAGAGAAACTAACAAGGTTCTTTTAATTTTCCATTGAGTGGTTCAAACTACAAAGGTACAAGTAAATTAATCATATTTAAAATTTTCTTTCATCTTGAGGATTGGATGTGTTTATGAAATATAATTTTTTCAAGAACCCTACCAATACTGGCAATAGTATTTTTGTATGCAGTTCTTCTGCAGTCTTTCAGAGTCGTACACTGTGTGAGATGCTAATTTTCAGATTTCTTTTTTAATTTGACCCGGAGTGGGTAGAAATGGTGTAGATGTTATTTTTGACTCGTTTTAACTTTCAAGCCCATGACTTGGCATCAAACCTAACTGTCTCTACAACAAACTTCTCAAAATACAAAAATAAAAACATTTAAAAAGTTTATTCTTCCTTCCTTTCTTTTCTCTTTTCCAGTAAAGCTTCTTTCTATTCCTGTATTGATTGTGATTTAGGGCCAGGTTGAGGTATTTTAATCCACTTGTTACCAGAGTTTATCCTGTCAACTCCTAATTTAAATATCTCTGACATCACTAAGCACTGATCACAAATTTCAGCACGAATATCCTTCAATAATTACAACTGTAGAATTTCAAATCTGTTTCTTCCCATACAAAATTGAACCAATTTGCACGCAGAAATGGCAAATCCTTTTAGCCAATGCTTTGCAATATTTCACACGTCCTATTCAATGAATTTCAATTTCTACGTCAATTGCATAACGTTGTTTCATGACATTATCGGAGCGTAAAACGTTTTTGTATTGAAACTCAACAGGTGCTGGGAGAATGACGCAACAGCGGGAAACGGAATGCTGCAGATTCCATAATGTGATATGAACTAACCGTATTGGTTGCGCAACAAAACTGGTGAATTAGGATTTCTCATATTGAAATGAAACACTTGCAGTGAACCAGTCCCCACCATGTCGGAGTCCCTCCCGACCAAGGCCAAGGCCACTGCGTGACCTTGTATATATACCATGCCCCAGCCGACCAGCGGGCACTTCAGTAAATCTACCCGGTCGATGTACAACTTGTTCCCCTGCAATAAACCAACATCCACGCACCACAAACACCGTGTCTTGTCTTTATGACCCCACGACACATTTGTTGTAACATTTTGTCTTCTAATCGACATCAATTTAAAAATCAATGCAAATAAACCAGTTAAAATCGTAAATCTTGAAGGTGGCAGTACATAGAAGTCAGGTAGCACGCATCGATTTTCAACGTAAAACGTGAAATTAATTTTTTTTTAAAGCTTATTTATGATCAGATTTGATGGATGAATGGTTGGTGATTCAGGGAAATGGGTTTAAGTTGCTGAAAAAAAAAATCAGCCAAAAGGACCTCCCAAGAAAAAGTGAAAATGCACAAACATGTCCATGAAAGAGACATTTTCACAATTTTTAATTTCAAGTTATTTTTTTCAGGATTTTAGGCGAATACCAGCTTAATCATTAATGGAATAGTCTTCTGTACCCAAAGGTAAGGCTTTTTTCTTGAAACAATGTCATATTCACGTAGCAAATCAAATATATTATTATAATACTTGATATTGTGACTAAGTATTTTTGTGATCTACTTGATAAATTTTTTTGGACTGAATGAAACAGATGATTTCGATCATTTTTTCGGGAAAAAAAAGATCGCATCGAAGCATGCTATAAAATTCATGTAGAAACATTGTTAAATTCCAGTTTATACCGCTTAGTGTTAATATTTGCTAAACACCTTTTTAGGAAGCAAATACTATGTATGCATTACAATATGGGCAATGTGTAATATGTCTATTTGAGTTTACTTTGGGACAACATACAAGTTGTGACGTCAATACAATCAAGCTTATATATTCTGTTGCCATGGTGATACAAATGTTCCAAAATGGGACATATACATTGAAGTTATTGTAAAATGAAGGAGCGCTGATTGACATTTTCACTTTCTGCAATGGAAAGAACTATTCTTGATAACAAACGGGGGCCATTTTTAGTTCTATTCAATATTGACAATAATTGTACACGGGGAATATTTCGATTCGATTGTTTTCATTGGGAACTCACGAGTAAGTCATGTAAGGAAAGTCGACCCAAAAAGACCATGTGTACAAAGCGAAAATTTCTTGAACAAGAAAGTCCTCCTGCGTGAACGCAAGAGGCATACCGCCCGCTGCGTAGCCTACCTATCCCTGGGTAATCATGTCCCCGAAAAAAAAAAAAAAATAAAAAAATTTTCAGGGGGGGTACTTGGGCTGAGTACCCCCCTGGACTGAGTACCCCCCGGACCGAGTACCCCCGGGACTGAGTACCCCCCCAGAACTGAGTACCCCCTGGGACTGAGTATCCCCCACCCCCCCGGGGACCAGACCTGAGTACCCCCTGGGACCAGACCTGAGTACCCCCCCCAGGACCGGACCTGAGTACCCCCCCTGGTTGACAGACAGACAGGTGTAAAACTATTACCTTCCCTCCGTACTATGTACGCGGTCGGTAATTACAAGCTCTTGTGATACACAGTTGGTAAACTGCTTCATCTTTAGTTTCCTTGATATTAAGACGTTTTTGTTTGCAAGACAATTGTTCACAAACTTGTTGTGACTTGCAGAGTTCTGACTGCTGTTGATTTTCTGTTTTAAACGTAGAAAATAGCATTAAACATGTCTGCTGTTATTATCCAATCGCCAGGCACACCAAAACAAGGCATCGGTCGCTGACATCAGTTCCCAGATAGGATCAATCTCTCCCAGCGACTACGGGTGGACCAGTTTCCTCAGGCTGTTAAAATTGTTTGACAAGTCATTCGTTTGCATAAGCAAGTTTGTTTTGTATCACGAGGAGACAAAATAAATAATTATTATTATTACTATTCACAGCCAAAAGAATCATCATGTCCTGTAATAGTTCCACACAGTACTATCTGAAATTATGTTTGTCCAAAATACCCATGCGTACAGATCATGTTTTCTGTTTTCAGGCAAAAGTTGTGATACAATTGTCAGTACTTAATATATAGTTAAAATAGTTCCTCTCAAATATGCAATCTACCGCATATTATTCCAAACATATGTCTAAAGGTTGATTTTGAATGTACAAGTTTTTTAGACAAATAATATAAGTTACATAAGTTGTTGCATGAAATGGAAGGCAACAACACAATTTTTCGAGATATCGGTGGAGAAATTCTATTGGTGTAAAAATTCTGTTGTTATCCAACAATTAACTGCCAATTTATCCTATGGCTTTGATATGGTCACCACTTTGCTTTTTGGGTGACATATTTTCACTGACAAATTTAATTCCAATTTTTGCAGTCAATAATTGTTTCAAATTGTTTGTTTTACTTGAGACAATATATAAGAACTAGTTGTTTGAAATTTCAACATTTACTAACAATAAAAAACAAAAAATTACATTGCGTCACTGAAGGTTTGCATTGCTGGTTCCTAAATGACATCGTGGCAGCATTCTGTGTAAACAAATTGCAACCAATGACAGCAGCTTAAAGTAGGCCTAATTATCATAAATTGCCAAGGCATAATCCCAGAATGTTATGATTCCCCAAATTTAACCACTACGCTGACTCCAACGAGCCAGCAATTAATTGATGCTATGGAATTTGAAATACTTATGGGAAATTCAACAAGAAAAATATTTTAAGAAACAACTCCTTGTTACAATTTTTTATAATTCATGAAACTACATAAAACATTGTCTCAATATCATTAAAAGGATGCGGAAGGTACTGTTTCCACAGGTGTCTGTCTGCCAACATGGGGGGTACCCCAGTCCCGGGTTCTTTCCCTGGTCTTTGGTTCCAGGTCCTTACTGGAGGGTACCCCAGTCCTAGGTTGTTTCCCTGGTCTCCAGTCCCAGGTCCTTTCTGGGGGTACCCCAGCTGGAACTTGGGTACCCAACCAGCTGGGACTGAGGTACCCCCTTAGCTGGAACTGGGGTACCCCCCCTCCCCCCCACTGTTACTTGGGTCTTGCCTCTTGCGGTCACGCAGGAGGACTTTCTTGTTTTTGTTTTCAGTTCATATTTTGTAAGCTTTCCTATAGTTGGATTACAATGGCATAATTGAATGCAATGAAGATTGGAAAATTTGTGTTCATGTTGGCTGGGGGAAAAACTGTTACTCCATTAAAAGGTTTAATTCCTTTGGGTTCATATACTTTCTTTCAGTTCTCATCGTTTTGTCCCTGTGCTTAGCTCTCCCGATTGGCGAATTTATCTTTCTTACAACGTGTACCAATGTGCTTCGGAGCGACACTACAAACTCATATCTGTAACTACATTGTCGGCGTTTACATCTGAATGATCCAATTGATTTTCAAGAACTGACCATATGAAAAGCACTTGGGCCAATTTTCCGTTATCTTAATGTTTCGAGTCAGATGTAATCACCATGTGTAACATATGCAACTCTGTTACGTGAAAACAAATAGACGGTTACTGCTGAAAATAACCTCTTCTTCAAAATGAAAGACTAGGGTACAGAGCAATTTACCAATTTCCGAAAAAAAATGTCGAAGTATAAATTTTCTCTTCCAAACGGACTAAAATTAACCTCGACGGGAAGGCCTTTGTTTGGACAACCTGGTACTAGTTGTCTGGTTTTCCATTACACATGTATGCCACAAAAACTTAAAATAAAAATAAACATGGTGGCAATCTAGTTCTGTTTTTATTAAACCTTTTGGTTGTCTCCGCAGCCCATTGTCTAATTTTATAGTCTAATGGCAGTGCCTGACAGCTTCAAACAAATTTTCCAGATTTTAATTCTTGAAATACCAGATTCAATGTATCCTCGAATCTATTATTCGAAATATTATCTAATTTGTTAAGTTGGTCAAACGTGAAAAAAGACTGTGAATAGAAAATTAGCTACATGTGTTTACTATCAGTGCATGCTACTCGTAGAAAGTTATTTACATCTAGTAGCGATACAAAGTAAGGCACAACCAGATCGAGAGGAATTTGTGAGATTTATCTATAATTTCTTTGGTACTTAATGTTCTCAGAAAGAAACCTAAAATACTTTAGATGGTAGTTCATGTCACAGACAATTACTAAAAGAATGTCAGTAAACCACCTAAGGATTATTCCTGAAATGTTTATTGCTGTGTGAAAATGTCACTGCCTTCTCAGTCTAACAGCTGTTGACCATACATGTGTCATTGAAAAAAAAGTCTATGAAAAAAAGCCTATTAAGTTCAGTGTTTCAATTTCATAAATTGCCAAGACGTCTTTGATGGAGTTAAATTACTCGAGTTTTCTGCAAACATACAAAGTTGGCAATGCTGGCATTCTAGGCTTTTCCACATTAATTTAGTAAGCAATTAACTGAAATATGTTTTCAGCGTTTTACAATTCACTTTTGGAGTAGAATCATCATGTTTACAAGTATTTATAAAAGGCTACCAACATTATACTTTATTTTTAAAATCAGATTAAATTCTTCCCACAAAAGGGGGGTGTATTTTTCTTCTTTAGGCTGAACTTTTAAGGCATAATATGAAGTGACATTCTGTGTAACAGGGACAATAATAGCATGATGTAGGTAGCTTAAAAAGCTTTCTCTCCTCCAAGCATTGATTCCGTCCACCCATATCAACACAGATACATTCATGGTGTTGCCTGCAAAGAACTATGTGAAATTATGCCGGGTAAAATATCAAATATTTCATCGTAAAACAGAGTGAAACACAATTTCACAATTATAAATGAAAATATGGAAATGTTTCCCGGCAAAGGACGGCTAAGTGAGGCTGACATATTCCGAAAGACTTCCGCATGATATAGATTTTCCCAGAAAAATCATGATGCCATTATGAATACCAAGTGATATAAATACAAAGTAGATTTAGTGGAAAAATCTTCCTGAAAAGTGTTTTGGCCGTGCACTCTTTCGGAATCAATAAACCTACTAACCTTTACCCAAACCGCTTAATCCTTGCCCACCCATTTTCTCCTTAGCTGTAATATTTTTTACCAATACCAGAGAAAGACACGAAACTGGAGTTTCAAAGGACAAGATGTCTTCTCACTGTAGGATGCTTCAGACGTCATAGACTTCCAAAAGCAATGACATGACATTATTAATGTTAATGCATGATGAAATTTGATATATTATTTACAGGTACACATCTTTTCACATCTATTTTAGATACAATGGACATGCTATTTCAAATTCGAAGGATATGTCATTTCAAGTAGCGGCGCCAAACACCTGTTTCCTTGACAACTAAAGGCCGACAATTTTCAAAGAAGATCCAAAATATCAGTAAAACTATCATTCTGATAATTTACTAAATTAATGTGAAGAAAGCAAAACTTCTATTTTGGTTACCAAATACAGGACAATTTTGTCATCGAGGATTCATTCTAAATGGAAGAAAAAGAAGGTACGCCGCTTCTTTTTTGTACTCTTCGTTACTTCTAAGCATCCCTTTTCCATTCTCAACCAGTTCCTAACTGGTGTATGGGGAGAGATATTTCTGTGTAATTTTCCCCTTGACCCCACTTTTTCATGATCTATCATGGTAAGCCATGGCGTATTAAACAAAACAAGAAATGTGATTAAACTGTTAGAGTGACCGTTCCTTTGATATTTGGCCTTTTTTCTAAATCAGTTGGTCTAAAAGACTAAAGTGTGAGAAGAAAGTACGATTGATGCTGTGTTTCAACACATTGGAATTGAACAGAGAAAAAAACTGTGAACAATTCGTAAAATGCAGCGTGTCTTCTTTTTAAAATTACATACATCAGCAAAGAGCGTGTGCACTGACACGACCAGTTGACCTTTAGGCTCAAATTCATTAGAACATCACCTTTTTCTCTCAAATACACTTTTTTGAAGAAATCAATATTGTAGAAATCAGATGAATCTTAAATTGGTATTGCTTTGTTTTTGAAAACAAAATCCATTTTGTCAATGTGGATGGGAACTTGGAAGAATGTGAGTAAGAATCACTTCTACTGATGGTCAATACAGATTCGTTAACTAAGGGGATGCTGTTGATTTTTCACTCAATTTCACGATCTGTCAAGGTGATCCATACCACAAAGTTAGACACGAACCTCGAAGAAAGCCTTAATGAGGATTCCATTTCAGAAAACAAGGTTTTCTCCAAGAAAACGGGATATACACACGATCAAATGAACTTGTTCTTTCTTCGTCTTTCCGTGTGACCAGCGACCGATATTGTTTACGCAAATTCCAAACGATTGCAAGGTGCAGCGGTTGCTGATGCGATAAAACATGTTTCTACAGCTGTTCAAAAACATTTCTCAGATATTCCAACAAAATAATAGTTATTTACTACTCTGGGAATAATATTTTCAAAACAATTTGACAAAATAAATGAATCTTAAAACCATGTGGTATCTTTGTCTATTTAAAACTTTAAAACTACAGCCTGTAAGGTCGGTATCGATTTGGTTTCACTCAGACGACTTCTCCTATCCTTCCAACAAGCCACCTAATTTGTGTTTAGGCATCTGAGACACTTAGTGACAGGTCCATTTTTATTCCTCTTGGTGCTTTTTTGTTTCTCAGAGGATTCAAGTTGCAACTAAAACCTCTTCAAACGTTACCGCCAGAGGAACGTGTTGTGTTTGGATGTGCTATCAATACAAATGATTTCCTGTTCTTGGAAGTGAAACCCACAGTTTGTTATCGATCACTAAGCTCCAAGTTGAAAATAGTGTACAAATTTTCTCACCATTCTATTTTTCGTGCAAATCATTATTTGTTTACAACCAATAAGAGACTGGACACCAACTGGAAATGATAGCACACAAACCTCGAACTCAGAGGAGCGTTCAATTAATAAACTAAATCTTCCACATTGCAGTTATAATCTGGTTGACGTTCTCTTATGCTCAGAAGAGGAGCTGATAAACCAATCACATTTGCTATCGATTTTATGATGCGAAAGTACAGACAAAACCAAAATATCTTAGGAACTGATGAGAATTTCCCCTGTGCATTATCTTTACAGTTGATCAAATGACATTGATATGGAAGCTTTCAGCTGAAACCAGTTTCAATATGCAGCTATTTAAATCGCGCGTCTGACGACAAACATGTTAGAAAAAAACGCTATATTTAACATATTTACAACGGTTTTTGATATTCTCTTGAAATGTTTCAAACATATCCTCGTATTATCCATATAAAGATGGCAAGTACTTTAGGGGTGAACCACTACGAGGGATCCGTTTCATTCACTGGAGGTGATAAATCAGTTTTCTTCATCCACAGAGCCTGCAATGTAAAGAACATAACCACAGAATGAAAAGGGTTTTGCAAGTAATGCCAACTACTGACTGACATATAATATTATTGAGTATATTACCCTAGGACTGTTATACACAGTGGTGAAAGACAAAGGTAAGCTCAGACAATCAATCTTTATTGGTAATAAGTACACCAAGTCTTCTGATGTGCATGGTTAGCTGATAATTCTCCTCAGAACCGTTATGGAGAAATGCCTCAGATTTATTGGTTAAATTTTTTTAAGAGTGTCTGGCTCAGTACCCAACTAAATAAGGATTGTATGGAGAAGAAGATTTTCTGATATAATTTTCCCTGACCAATCCCAATTTTTATTTTTTGATATAATTTCTCTTGACTTTTACCTGATTAATCCAAGGGACTCTGGTAAAAAAAAGAATTAATTGCCTGACTGGAAAAATTCTCCTATTTTCCGTGCTCTCCAGTTTTTCCAGTGCTGGTAGGAACCCTGAAACATGTTAAAGGTTTCTACTATTGACTGTAATTAGATTCAGTTCTTCTTAAGTCAACTTAGATGTGCAAATCGATAGATCTATTGGCCAGTAATATCAGCTACGACAATTGATACAGGCTTGGGTCCTGTGCCTCAGTGGTCAAAATCTTGCATTCCAAGTAATAACTACCAAAATACCAAACTAAATAACTCAATGGCGAATTCTATGTTCTGTCCTGGTTTGTCCCACTACGTACAATTGTCACAAATGTCAAGTGACGCTTACAGCTTGGTATTACCTGTTCAAAGAAAAAAGCGGTGTGGGAGTAGATTCATTATTGTTCAAATAAATTGTCCAAGAGACACAGAGTACACCACAACTCGAAGCCGGACAAACTGTCCAGCTTTGACAAGTCACTTCAATCTAGTTTCTAAATTTGCTGCATATCAGAGTTCAAACAGTTTGTTACAAAGGTATGTGAATCAAAACTAAGGACATCTATTGTACATATTAGTATGTTATGATTTTGACCAGAAATTTGAACTCAGCAGTTGTTTCTGGAACACAAAAACAAGACCCACTTGCTATTCCAATACTTGTCAGAAAGTGGCAAGTCTAATGCTAAGACTGCAAGGTCAAGGCCACACCCTCCCAATATATAATAGGCCCCTAGTGGACAGCGGGCCCTTCAATATGACCTCCCAGACTATGTACAACTTGTAGCCCTGGCAATAAACCAGCATTCACACAACCAATCACCGTGTCTTGTCTTTATGACCCCGTGACAATACTAACTAAATTATTCGCAAACTTCTTCGATTAACTATTTATAAGAAACATTCCTTTGTGCAACAGAAATGGAACCCACAAAACTGAAAAGCTTCAGGGAGCTTCGGCTTAAGAGTGGTAGACATAAACTTGAGAGTGTGACTGATCTCACGCCCACACTTTCACTCTCAAAATAACATAGCAATTTAGCAACTGGTGCCCCTGGTTGAAACATTTTCAGCCCAATCAATTTTAATATTACTCGTGCTTCAATCTGCTGGGAATAGAAGAAGACCCAAATTGATACTATGATTTTGGTAAGTTGAAAGCTTCCGATTCAAATTTTTACTTTTATATTTAACAAACTTAAGTCCAATCACACAGTTTCGTTTTTGAAAGATACAGTCTAGATTTTATTTCATTGTTTATTTTTTAACAATTTCTTTTTAACAGAAATAATTCGCAACAATCAAAAGCAACTTACTTAGTGAAACATATTTTACAAAGTACACATTTCTCTCGAACAAGATGGACCCCTTTCTCCTGAGGAGTCCTCACTGAACAAACCACAAGTTTTACTTTTGTAGATGTTTGTACAGGTGAACAATATCAATGATTACAGACAGTAGACTATTGAAAATTATTTTTACATACAACTAAATATGTAGCATCCGGTATTTGATTGCATTTTGTCTGTGTTCAGGCTGTAACGTTTGAACCCCCCAAAAAACTTCATTTTTGCATTGAGATACTGTAAGGTGCGCGTGTGCGTACCTCGTTGCGTACGCAAAAGAGTAGCAGCTGAAGGATTAAGAGTTCGTTTATTCTACTCTGGGCCTATTAGCAGTGCGCTCTATATATAC
>JBCAUG010548178.1:0-14752 GCA_038406175.1 Haplosyllis leylae | reverse complement strand
CAAATTGCCGAAAAGAAGTTGCCAATCGCTATCCTATAAGGTGGTTTAAGTGTAAACTTAAACCACCTAAAAAAGCAGTCTGCATCATATGACACACAAGCATGAAGTGAGCCAGCTGGCCTTCCTGCCAAGGCTCAGTGTCTCTCCCCGACCTATTGTCTTTGCTTTGCTGCTGTGACTTTCTGGATCATTCCCCAGCCTTCAAAAGGCAAATTGAGGATTCTGTCAATACAGGCCTATCACTAGAAAGCCCCTTAACATTCATGGCCAGTTGTGAGCGATTTTGAACAAAATTCACAGAATAATGCCTCCTTTAGTCCTTATAGTAAAAGTGTCAATTTTAGGCCAAATCCCTATTGAACCGTGATTTTAGACATTTAACAGACTCGAAGAGTTCATTACTGTCCTCAATGCACTCGCATGCTTCACATGCTCTGTGCATTAATTTCCAGTAATAAACACTTCTCTGTCCGTTAAATCTTACATCAGTGACAAGGCTTTCATTGAAGACATCCAGAAATTCCAAAAGAGCACCCGATTGACAAGTCTAGGTAGTTGAAAAGTGGTACTTATCACAAAAGATAACTCGGGAACTTTTCTACGAAAAATGTCTTCACCGCTTTGGTAAAATAAGACGTTTCTGACAAAAAATTAAGCATCATGCCATATTTTTTTCTTTGTTCGAATTTGTCTTTGACAGTATTAAATGATCTAACCATCCGTATTCTTTTTTAAAACGTAATGACATGTAAATATTTGCCTGGTCAGGCGTACTTTCATTTGAGGAGGAAATAAAGATGAAACATTAAATTCATACATATACTCTTTCTTTCTCTCCCTTTCTGGTGACAATTCAAGGCAATTGCTACTCAGATATACATAGCAAGACAAATCAAATGTGATGTGTTTCTCTATATTGTTGTCCGATTCAACAATTCCAGGCAATCACAACTCATAAAAAAGCAAGAAAAATTAATGGTGATGTTTTTCTCTACGTCTAAGAAACTATTTTAAATAGTTAATCTTACAAATGTGTGATTTTTACTCACAAGAACATAACTGATATTTCCCCATGAGAAAGCGATTCACCTGGCACAGTAAAGGGTCGATCTAGCCCAACATGCTTTTACATCAATGCATGCAGCGTGTGATGTCATAATTACTTTTACGGATGTCAACTTAAAGGAACTCCCTTCAAAGACACAATTCAATCAGCATTGAATGTTGTTTGATAGATTTACGGTGGAGGGCATCATTCTCACAAGGAGAATCCTTTAATTTGCTTTACCTTACTTTTTCTTCCGCGTCTCTGATGACAGTAATTTGCGACAGTAATTCGGGTCTTCCTTGCACTCCTAGGTGCACATTTCTCGGGAAATTACTCGTTAATGTTCGACTAATTTAATGTTATCACTCTGGAAACGTTGCCATCTGAGATACAGTGCTATTTATCTAGTTTTCTCTTTCTAATGCAATAGATTCTAACATGCTGCATAATTTGCTAAAATTTTTCTTTTTATTATTTAAATACTTTTCTGCCATATAGTTTAGCTAAACTACAATTGTGCAAACATCAAATTTATTTGTTTCCACTGGCAGAAAAATAAATAATAAAACTTGAGGTTTCTTTGAAATTTTAATATTCTGACGTTTCTTGTTCTTGTTCTTGAAAAGGCCAAAAAGCATTATGTCATAAGAGTCTGTATTTTTTACGAGGAACCTCCTCAAATAAAGAAAGGAAAGAAAAAATTATCTTACCTTTATCTCTGCAGCTGAGAAATCTTGTGTATTCCAGAGGCATTTACGTAAGTAATCAGTTCCCTTAACTATGTGCCCAGGGACACTTTACCGAATCATTTACACAATAACGAATGCTTGTGTTGAGCCTTGAATCCCAGGTACGGTCTTCAATCTGCTAATATATCAGAACCAAATTAAGCATCAACTGGATTTTAGTGATGCGTGCTTGTCTAATCACATCTGAGGCTGGTATGTCCTTTTAGAGTTGGCTGTCTCATCAAGGCTGGGACTCAAATCAAGCAAAGGCAATGTAATAACTGGAATGTAATAAAAGGCGGCAGTTGGACGTATTCGGTTGTTGTAAACACATTCCAAGAGAAGGAAGTACCTTTCTACTGCAGCTTAGCACCGTTGTTAATCTTTTTCATCATATATGTACAATATTTAGAAGCATCCACGTTTATTCTTCCAAGTCATTCAAGGCTGCTACCATTGGAATAAGAACCTAGCACACATGATACAACCATTGATTGAAATGATAGAGATCTTGCCGCAAATGATATATATGAATGTAGTTGTTGGTGTTGTGCAGATTCTCTTTCTTCTGTCAGGGCATGTAGTGCGCTCTATCTATACAGAAGATGTGCTTGTCCAAACACCTCTTGGGCAGATACTGGGCCGACGAAGGACGGAAACTTATCCACTCGGAGCAGGTAAAAAACCTTTTTTGTCTCTCGAATCCAGAAATGCTGAGATCTTGTGGAAGAAATGACTTATCTACATTTAACACTCAGTGTCAAAGTGTGGTAGGACAGTCTGGCGTCATTTCCAATTCGGAAGATACGAAACCATTCCTTGCAAGAATATTCGTTTTTCGAAAACGAGCTCATTCCTGTTGACTAACTCGATACATTGTGTATCACACAGACCCTCAAAAAGTAGGTCAATTGTCTGGTTCTGCTAATAGTTATGCATGAATGACGCATCTAGGGGAATTCTCACAAAGATTTAACATTTGTCATGGTGAAGTTGAACTTTTCTATTTGTGTGTACATATATCTCCTACCTATATATGCGGTTAAGAATGCAGAAGCTTAGGTGGCAGCGTGCTTATTTCTCAAAGCAAGCATTAAACAAGGAAGTAGCACATCCCCTGTGTTCCCAAATTCTTCGCACATGTCAAGTTTATGACTTCATCATCTTGCCCACATTCTATTTCCAACAAGAAAATCCTCCTACGAGGCGTACCGCCCGCTGCGTAGCAAGGTATCAAGCACTCTCGATCTCCGGTCGGAGGGAGGGGGGTGGTACCAGCTGGGATACTACTATCCTGGTCAGGTGTACCCCTATCCTGGCCAGGGGTACCCTTATCTTGAGGGACCCCTATCCTGGGTGTGGCGGTATCCCAGGTACCCCCTAGACAGGACCTTGGACAGGACTTGGGTATTCCTCCCCCAGACAGGACCTTGGACAGGACCAGAAACAGTACCACAGGGTACCCCCCCCCCCATGAAAGGACCTGGGACTAGAGACCAGAGAAGGGACCTGAGACCAGAGACCTGGGGTATCCTCCGTTAACAGAAAAACACCTGTGAAGATATTACCTTCCCACATCCCTCGGATGCGGGCGGTAATAAATATTATGATTTGGGTACCTCTTCCGGGTACGGCACGCCATCTGAGGAACTAGCTTTTTGGGGTGCACGGTCAATTCAAAAGAATTTGATATTTCTGTTTCACTTCTACACTTTGTATCTTTTTCAGTTGCAGATGTCCTTACTAGTAAAGGGTATTTCTTTCTGAAACAAATTAATAAGGAAAGTTTGTTTTGAATAGGGGTAAATCAGGGTGACTAACGTCATCTTATGTTAAAATTCAGTTGTTGTGGACATATAAGGTCGTGCAAGGAAAGATGTGCCCAGAATAAAACATTTTTATTGGATCCAACCTATTTGTTTACCCTGCAGAGGCATTATCTGTATTTGGTTGTTGAAAATACAACGTGTACGCTAGACCGGCCTAATGCAGATATGGTTTACTAAGGAATCTGCTTTCCATTCTATTTCACGAGAAAATGGCTAATCATTCACAGTTTTTGTAAAATCAAGGAATTTTGAGGGTAAGCTAGAGATTTGTCATTACTCACTTCTCAAACTCTTAATAGCAAACTGGAAACTTTTCTCTTGGGTTTGAAATTTTCTTGGGCCATGTCCTGCTGACACATCCATTGATATGCCGACTTTGCCATTCAATTATTGTGGGATGAACTTTCTGTACTAGTAAAAACCCCAATGTAATAGGCCAATAATAAATATTTGATCATTGTCTTTTTCTGGAAACAATAGTTTTTTTATTCTTGAGGTGCTACATGTGCGCTGCTCTTTCAAATAAATGAGCTTTGGTGTACAAATTTTGTCATTGGAACGATTTTAACGTACGCTTCAAGGGTAATTTTCTGAATACCAAGATTTCTAGAGTATATAGAAGTATGATACTTCTTAACCTCTACCTCTGCCTGTCTCTGCCTCTGCCAAGTCAAAACAATTTTTGTCAATATTTACCTAGTAAATGACAGTCCACTTCAATTTAAAGTCAGCATATGTATTTCTAGTTTTCCTTCATTGTTTGAATCCAAAAAGCAGAACATACAAATATTTAAACTGTGGAAACAAGTCCAAAACAAAAAAACTTCCTAAACTGTACAGTTTAGGAACATATTCTTCCCAAACTGTACAAAATACTTCCTTAACTGTAAACAAAATAGTGTTGACCTGGTATCATTGTCACTACTTGACATATTCATGTGAAAGTAATTCCAGCAAACCTGGGAAAATACTTGCTAAACTACTATACCTGGATCCTTGCCATATATTTTGCACACCATTTGGGTCTCTGGGTTTCAAACAATTAGCTTTTGTAATTAACAGTGAAGGTTTATCAAACCACTTTTTTAAGCTGTGAACATCAAAGATAGTAAACAACTGCAAAACCTCTTTTGGAAATATTTTCAAGGCCATTTTGGTAGAGGCAGAGACAGGCAGAGGCAGAGGTTGTGAGGATCCCTATAGAAGTAAGAGAAGTTGCCAAAAAACAAAAAATTGAATAAAGGAACTTTTCCTTAGCTGGCTGGGAAATAAAAAACTGAAATTACAACGAAGATCCCTTCCTAAAGTATCTTATGTGTTATTAAGTCAGACGAGGTAATTCATTAAAGGACAGAAATGCAGAACCAAACTGTTTCAGGTCCTTAACCTTGAAATGCATTGATTTGATAAGCTTCCATGAGCAATATTTCAAAATATAAAATGTGACAAATAAAAAGAATTTTTTTCCAGCTACAGTGACAAGCACAGTTGATGAATTTCTTGGAATTCGATACGCTGCAAGCCCAGAAAAGACACGTAGATTTAAGGTGAATTTTACGCTTCATTTCAAGAAATACTACTTTATTCCCATCTTCATTACACCACTCCTTTGAACATGAAAGAAGACTGAAAGGAGACCATGTTGTGCGATTATCTTAAATATCCTGCCACTATCAGTGCATCTGTCAAACTGAAAATGTCATCACATGAGCGTATACATTATCAGGAACTGGAGGAGAAATTTCTTAAATAGATTCATTTCCAGTTACAACAAGAATATTGAATTTCTATTTGCTGAATAGAAATTGACCACATCATGTTTATAGAAACCGGAACCTGTTGAACCGTGGCAGGGAGTTCGGAACTGCACAGCTCCTGGCTTCGTGTGTCCACAGATTCCTTACTACACTCAAACATCGCTGGACAAACAAAGCGAAGACTGTCTCAACCTCAACATTTACTCCCCTTACACGGTATTTCTCTGTTATTTTTCAATCGATGCATTGATTAGCACATCGTACCAGATAAAATACTGTGAAATTAGCTCGGAAAAGCGAATTCTTAGTACTGAAATTAGTAGAATGACTTGGCATACCAAGACTTGGGACAGAGTTACACAACTGTCTTGTTACTGTAATTAATAGGTTTTTGTTTGAACAACGTAGCCAAGCGTTTGGTAGGAAGAAAGCAAACATTGTGCCAAATGCCTCAAATCAAGAAATAAATCCAATAGAGTTGTAACTTTTTGGTGGAACTTTTAGAATCTCCAGTTTTTAGTAGCGGAATATTTAGCAAGCTTATAGTTGAATGAGCCTATGCAGCCATGAATCGTCTGTTATCATCATCATTTGGTGTCTGTGGACTGCTGTTCCCCTACAGTTTTGAATAATGAATTGTTTCTGAAAGATTAATCATAGTTCCCAATGGATGCACATTAAATTTTATCTAAATATTTTAAATAGTTTTTTGAGAAAAAGACACTGTACAGTTTGTATTTAAATTCACATAATTTTAGACAAAATAAATGCAAAAATTGTAAATTTGGCATAAAGGTAGAGCATACCTAAGTCTATTGATGTACTTAATTTTAACTTGTTTAGATTAGCCCAATTTTCCTGGTGGCCATTTTGGTTTCAGTAAAATTTGATGCAACTATTTTAAACTATCTTAAGCAACTGATTGTAGATATAGGAAAGGTTAACACAAAGTATAAGTATCAATAAATGAATACCAAGTACTGAGTTCTCTACATAAGTACTTGTAAAGTGTACTAGGTATGTAGTACTGAGTATTTCCAAATGAGTACTTATTATTCGAACTTTGTATTAATCATATATATTGAAATATAAGATTTTTGAAGCATGTGTCCATGTGTCATACTTTATGCTAACTGAGGTCAGTGGTAGCTCAAAATTTAGAGAGCAGATTAATTATAGTGCCAAGAACAATCATCAATGTTAAGAACAAGGATATTAATGATTATGAAAAACAAGCAGATTATTGATTGTAAAATAGATACATTTAATGTATGCTAGAAACAATAATCACTGCTGACAACAATCAAATTAATTAATGTTGAAAACAGTCAAGAATGCTCAGAACAATTAATAATGGATGCTAAAAATAAACATTGATTTTTTAGTCTGAATATAACGAGAGTACCCTACTACCTGTGATGGTTTTCATACACGGAGGTTCATACGAAGAGGGAGGTGGAATTAGGTATGACGGATTCTCATTGGCTGCTCACGGTGTTGTTGTCGTCACCATCAACTATAGGCTCGCTGCACTGGGTAAATACATCTCATTTGAATATGAGTCGTATCTCAATAGATCTATTTAAATCTATGCAAATTAGTAAATTATCATTATAGTCAATGAAATGATTCGGTATTTTGATACCAGTCATTATCATATTTTGATTTTCCTAATCTGGAGATAACTTGTGATCAGATTTTTATTCTTGTAACTTCTATGTCCAGAATATTTTTTTGAAATATTTCGATCTTGGCAGATTCAAGGAACAAAAGAGGCGTTTGATTGTTAACTTCTAGTTGTTTTACACAAAGGTTTCTTAACTACTGGTGATGAGCTGATGCCTGGGAACTATGGACTATTAGATCAAATTCAGTCTCTTAAATGGATACGTAACAACATAGCATATTTCCATGGTGATGCGTCCAAGGTAACGCTCTTTGGCAGCAGTGCAGGTGCTGCCAGTATTGGACTCCTAATAGTCTCACCTTTAGCTCAAGGTAAGGTTTCATCTTCTTGGAACTTTAGGTGCTGCATTGAATTTTGTTTGGCAGGAGTCAAAATAATCTTGTTCTTCAGAAGAACTAATACATCAAAGATGAATAACTATCAGACATACGTCAGAGTTGCCTTTGAAATTAATTTTTGGCGAAGTATGCAATGTGCTGAATTTTAGCTCGCCAATCTTTAATTACATGGAACATGCAATGGGGGTAGCAAAGATTAAGTTCTCAAGAAACCCCCCAAAAACATTCTTTGTGAAATGTTCATTCGCCGTTTCTTTGCCACTTTTCTTACTTCAAACAAACCACATCATTCAAAATCATTTTGTGTATAAAACTTTGAAATCTGCAAGGTTTTACGTCGTAAGAAATAAATCAACAAATCAATTGGCCAGTTATTTCTTTTTGTGAAAAGTGATGTTATTTGCACTTCGAAAATAAACCTTTTGAGTGATAGAAACACGTTTTTTACCCTAAAATCACCTGGTGGTCAGATGTTTGTTTTCAAACACCCAAAGGCCCTGGGAGGACAAAATTCCCTGACCACTCTGAATGATGAAAACTGTTTCTACCCTGATAAAAATTTACATATTCTTTTTGTACATAAACTCTATCCCAATAGTGAATGAACAGTTTTATTTTCTCTAAATGATTAACCGCTGAAATAAACTAATCTTTCCACCAGTGAAGGGCCAATCATATTTCAGCTTTGCTACTCCTCTCTAACATAGATCTATGTCCAGAAATGCACAGCACAAAAATGTTTTTGGTAAACAATGAAAAAAATGAGAAAAACGCTTGCATTTTGAAGGTTAAATACCATTTAAATGTTGAAAATGAACAATTCAAGTCAACTTCATCTGCCAGGCTGAGTAAGAAATTATCCTTCTCACTGACCCAGTTTTGCAACTTCAGATTGAAATATGAAAATATCAGTGAGTGAATTATTTCACTTTGGTGACTCGTCGCTTTTCGATATTATTCTTATGCGAGGTTAGTTTACACGAGGTGAGACTGAACCCATGCAAGGTCAGATTAAAGTAAACATTAGAAAACTCAAAATTCCAGTTTGGGTGAGGGAGACCTTTCCTGGCTATCAAGATTGATCTAAATCTATCTACTTCTGGATCTAGTTTGGGTGGCAGGACCCTGGTAGCCATCCAGATCAATCTAGAGTTATCTAGATCTAGATGTATTTAAAATCTATCTAGATCTCTTTTTTTTGTTTTGAATAATGTTTTATTGGTAGTGTAAAGAAATAGAGCGATTACAGAGGTCTATTTAGTAACATTAGTAGTAATAGTAGGATTATAACAGTCGAAATGCTTCATAAAACAAGTGTGTGATGAACTTAATTATACAAAATTTCAAATGTACATGTCAACCAATGAGCACAGTTAATCCATCTAGAAATCAATCAGAAAATCCATCTAGATCTACATAGATCTAGATGACCACCTAGTTTGGATTGAGGGAGCCTTTGGTGATCTTCTAGATTAACCTCGATCTATCCAGATCTGGATCAATCCAGATAGATTTAGATTGACTTGCCAAAGGTCCTCTCCACCCAATATGGAATTTTGAGTTTTTCTTAGTTTTCCAGTGTTTGTTTCAATCTGATTTTATATGGGTTCAATCTCACCTTGCATAAACCAACATCACGAAAAACAATTTTATTCACCTAGCATGGGTCAAATTCCTAAAATGTTGGGCGAAAAACCGTCCGTAAACCAATAACGTTACTCTCTACGAATCACCAAAAAACTTCTGTCAGCATTCCTGGATACGAATAAGCAGATTTATGAAGTGCGCCAGCAATAAAATGTTCAACTAAATTATATATATTCCTTCACAGGTTTGTTTCATCAAGCAATTTTGCAGAGTGGATCTCCTTTGTCTTTCTGGGCTATGTACAATACCACGGTGAACCACGTCCAGTTCGTCAACAAAGTAGCAAAGGGGGTAGGGTGTGCAAACCTAGACCTTAAGAAAGAAGTAGAGTGTCTTAGAAGAGTTCCTTTCGACAGGTTCAGAGTAAATCACTGGAAAGTATGTTGTACATTTTATGATGTGATTTGAAATAAACTGGAAATAAACTTAAATTATTTAATCAGCATCCTCAACATGCACATATCAGGGAACTATGAAAAATAATCAGTAGTGAAAAAATATCACGTCTAATAATATGTACTTCCTTAAGCAAAGTTTAATTCATAATGCCTCTTTCAGTTCGGAAGAATAGTACCATCCAACTTAAACTTCAAACCTCGCATGGACGGCATTGTTATTACCACCGACCCTGAGAGTGCGTTAAGGGTAGACAGCTACAGTCACATCAGGACAATGATGGGAGTAGTGGAGGATGAATGGGCCAGAAGTACGGGATGGTTGTTTAAGGACCTAAAACTTCCTAAATCGGGTATGTGAAATGCGTTCGCTGAATCAGGTGAGGAAATGATAAACGCAAACCCCATAATTTTAATTTGACTGGATAGAAAAGGAGCCTGCTTGTCTACATTGCAATGCACAAAATGGGAATTGCCAATTTCCTCGTACGTTAATCATTAACGAAGACAAATTTTTATTTACAATCAGTGTACAAAGAATATTACAATTTTCCCCTTTTTCCTAGTCATCAGATAAGAATTCCGTGATAAGAACAATGAATTTAAATCACATGTCTGTGGTATAATATTTCAGCCAGAAACTTCTCCAAAGGAATGGATAGAGGTTCCTTTGTAAAAAGCGTTACTCATGTGATAACTCAAAGATTATGGTGGCCAGAAAGTATAGCTGATGTCATCATTCACGAGTACACAGACTGGGCACATTTAGATGACCCATTTACCAACAGAAAGAATTACATTCGAGTAAGAATCTCCAAGTTGTGATAATAGATCTAAATTAAAAGAAGCTTTATTTAGAAAAAAACACACGTGGTAAATATCTATTTTATAAAAAATCATACATCCCTGAAAATATTACGATCCTAAAAATCTTCACGGTAAAGACATGGTCGTCAAAGTCATCACCTTCAAGTCTAAAGCATGTTCCTTTTACGTCTGGGATGCTGGCAATCTTCAAGTGGATCATGTGATTTTCGCATGAGAGTCTAATTAATGATCTGTGTTCTCCTTTCCACAGTTTAGTTCCGACTTACTCATGGTCGCGCCAACAATTAGAATGGCAATCTTCATGCAAAGATCCCGCAAGTCCGTTTACTTCTACAAATTCAACCACAGAAGTCAGTTCACAAAGCCTGAGTGGTGGGGCTGCTATCATTCATTGGAACTGGATTATCTATTTGGTTCCCCATTCAGTGGTTATAACATCGCCAGAGATCTGGCGCAGGAGCACACTGCTCTTGACCGGAAAATCAGTAGAAAGTTAATGCACTTGTGGACAAATTTTGTCAAAACCGGGTAAGTGTGAAGACATATATCTTTTCTAGACAATTTGAAATTATAAAATGTAGTCAGAAAATTACATGTACCATCTTGATTCTGAGCACAGATTTCAATATTTGTGCTGAAACAAAGAAGGGTACTAATTTATCAAATTTTAATGTTAACTATAATTTTAGAGTACCGGACAAACATGGAATTTGGAAACCTTTTGATTCAACCCTTCTCAACTTCCTCTCTATCACGAGCAACCATACTAAAATGAAAACTAAATTAAGAGCAGATAAGATGATTTTCTGGAACAACCTTGTACCAAAGCTCATTCTACATTACAAGCAAGAAGCGCCACAAGAACCTCCAGAGGAAATTGAAGTGATTCATATTGACTTTGAAATGATGTTCTGGGTGTTCACTATCAGTTCTATTGTTTTGATGCTCATATTTATACCGCTGTCGTGTAAGTTGTACAGATTACAAAAAGGTACACATCAGTCTTCACACATGAGGCGGATGGACCTAAGTTCGTAGTCAGGAGCAAATAGAAGCACATTTGCGGCAATTTTAGAACTTGTAGAAAAAGGACAGACTGCATTGTTTGGAAATGTTGTTCTATTTCTGGTGTGTGTACACTGAACTTATGTCCGTAAGAATCAGGATGATCATTTCCAGGGGAAATCAGCGTGGCGGATCGCAGGTAGACTGGAAAAATAGAAAAATGAGAATTCCTCTTCCATTACTTTCACAACTGTTTTTAAACTATGCCTATATGGTCAGCATTTTGATTTATCTGTTTACCCACATGGAATTTTCTAACAGCACCTTGCCGATTCTCCTAACCTTTTAAAAATGATTTTGTCAATGAACTTGATTTAACTTCATTCAAGTTTTCTGCAATCAAATGTTTTTTTAAAAGTTTAGGAGAATGGACAAGGTGCCATTAGAAAATTCTATGTGGACAAACTGATGAATCAAGATGTTGACCGTATAGGCATATTTTAAAAACAGTTGTGAAAGTATTGGAAGAGAAATTCTCATTTTTCTATTTTTCCTAAACTTGATTCAAGATGATTAGTTTACATGCAATCCGCCGCACTGATCCCCCCTGATTTCGAGAAAGTGCAGAATCTAAGTGCTTCATTCAATGGATGTGCTCAACTTTTGTCGCTTGCCATTTCTTGATGTAATTTTAATAAGAAACGTAAAAAGATACTCTTACTGCCAAATAAATTAACAGTGTAAATATTATGATTTTCGAAACCAATGCAATTATGGACTCTTTCGCGATGTTGTTCTAAAATCTTTCACTTTTGGCAATATCTCATTTTGGTGGACAAAGTGCTCTGTGGTAATACATTATTTTGAAATTGTGTCATCTGATGAAGATTAAAAAAGGACTAGAAAAGATTTATCTCCTTTTTCGCATATTTAACTAAAATGGACCTTGCTACTGGAAGTTAGTCTCGCTCTTTAACGTAAATGATGTACATTTGTTTTCGTAATAACCCTAAAAATCTATTCATGTATTTATTTAAAGAGTAAGTAGGAAAGTGTACATTAGTTGAAATATTTAACAACATATCAATAATTACGTTGCATGTAGAAAAACGCAGTAAACTTTTCAATTTTTAAGATTTCTCTCATACATAACAAAAAACAAGAACAGTATCGCTGGTTACTATTGCGTGCGTTAAATATTAACTATTTTGGTTGGTTACCCTGCCCTCTGGTTAGAATTTACTTCTGCCATTACGTGTTTTCACCTTTTAAAAGTATGTTTCCAATAAGATGCTGGTTGGTAGAAATGTCGATAAATGTACGAGAATGTATATCTAAGTGTGATTTTAAAATAAAAGTAAAACTTTACATATACATTGATCACAAATAGTTGTTAAATTCATTCCGAAGGATGCCGTGAGTTCGATTCTTCAAACATAACGTAAACTCACGGAAACTGACGCTAAGTTGACAGACTCCCTGGAACCAGATATATTTGCATTTTCATGCAGTCAGCTAGCGTTAAACTTTGAATGTAAATTCATACATGTCCAAATACGGCTTCACGGAAACGATCGCAATGTTTCTAGCTATTGAAGGATCATCTGATCCACATTTCTTGTCCACAATGCCAACGCTTGGAACGTGCACCAATTATTACTCAGCTGATATCTTGATCTTCATACTCTCACAGGTGTCCCATTGTACCTTTCATTCTGATACACCATTCTATTATTGTTTCCCTTAACATCACGCACTATTGATATCAAAGCTAATATTAATAAGAACAGCAACGTGATAGATATCCCTACGAAGAGCCACATCTCCATTTTGTACGTCCTGACGGAACCACCACCAATGACACCATCTTCGGTCACCATTGACTGAATCAGTTCATTCCAAAATGCCATCGTCTCGGACCTCAGGTGAGTTCTCATGCTCGTGTTGTCTGCTGCGATGTACAGATAGTTTGAGGTAGAAGGAAGAAATCTTTCCCATTCGTAACCTCCCTGAAAACCAATGGGGGTCGGATTCCTGAAATTAAAATATTGAGATGTTACTTGACACTTGGATTGTATCTCAAATTTGAAAGATAGTTTAAAATATGTCGCTAGTTCTGCTTCGGTGTACATCTACAATGTACAGATCAAGGACGCACAGCATTAGACTGAATTGTGGAGTCAGTGTACAGAAGGAGATGGCTGCAACTCTTGGTGAATGGTGAAATCACCAGGCGTCAGGACTTCCTGGTCAATTTACAGCATTGCAAGCATTTAATGCGCTCAAAGAGAAAAATTCCAGGACACAGGAAAATTCAGAATATGTTGATCACCATTTCATGTTATATTAATAACCTATCACATAAAATAACACTTGTTACCCATATTTAGCATAATTAGTCCAGAGCGCCATCATTTGTTTGCTGACTTCTTTATCGGCCTCTGTGAATAGTTGTCTTGTTCCAGTGTCCACGCTAAATCCAGTGTATGGCGAACCAAAAATGTAATTTAATTCTGAAAAAATGCAGAATTAAAAATAATTTTACAAACTGCAATAAAATGGAAAATTTGCCAAAGTCAAAGCTGATGGTATATGGTTGTTATTGCAATTGTGGTCACTATCAGTGGAATCATCTGGAAAAGATTTAGCTGAACTATCTCTTTCAGTGGACGCTTATTACATGAAGTCAAAATGTCTGAAAAAATGTTATTGTGCAGAATCTTACCAAGCGAGTGGTAACTACCCCACCAGTGCTCATCTGCATATAACGAGTGGTGATTGAATGTGTACATGTGCACAGGTATGTGGTGTCTGTGCATGTAACTCGCTGTGGCTATCGTTGGCGCTATCATTGAAAGATCCGTGAAAAACTGAAAAAGTATGATCTATGATCTGTATGCTTCTAAAGCATTCTGATAATGCCCTTTGTCACATTTGAAATATATATTGATCTACAAAATACATGTAGCATAAATTTGAATCAGAGTTGTAAACTTTAAACCTTACGTGTACATATTGATTTCTGTTTTCAATTGGATCATTTGTTTTCGTCCAGTCTGTGTACTTGTTTTTCACAACATCTGCTACAGTTTGTGACCATCCGAATCGTTTTGTTATCACATGGTCGATGGCATGCTCAAACGTACTTCTTTCTATGCCATCTTCAAATTGATCATCTAAATTGTAGAAATTTAGCATATTTTTATATTCTGGAAATATTTTGGCAACCATAAACCACTTATTTTCGAAAAGTCATCAAGGGTGTGTCAAAATGATCAAGCCAATGTATAAAGTTTAACCCTTTCCCCCGTCGCCAAATTTTTATATATCTCCTTACAAACTACTTTACCTTTTCATCTCTCTCCCCTCAATGTACGATTCAAAATACACCCCAAACTTCACACTTATCACAACACACTTCAGTTCAAATTACCCGCCCTATCGATATAATGACCTCATAAACTCATTCAACACATACTTGTGGTTACAA
>JBCAUG010548067.1:0-14752 GCA_038406175.1 Haplosyllis leylae | reverse complement strand
TGACCTGGCAGACACTCAATTCTGACTGGGGTTGAGTTTTACTACACAAACCAAGACAGTGTAAATATTGGTGACAGTAAGCTTGTCTTACTCATGGAAAGGGATAACAACACAAACAACATGGAAAGCATGAAAGGTGATAACAGTGTAGAAAACATGAAAGGGAATAACACCAAATCAAAGGAGTTATTTAAATCAGGTGAATCAAGTGAGTCTAGTGAATCAAGCAGTTCTAGTAGATGAAGTGGACACAGCCTGAATTTGTCATTCAAATTAGAAAACCTGATGTATGAGGATGAAGAATGTGATAGATTGTATATCCCAATAGCCAAACTTACTGAACAGGATATCAAGAATCTAATTCTGCCCTCTGAAAACACATCAATTGATCCCTATTCCAGGTCTTGAAGATATTGGATTGTCTTTTAGCTATCACACAGAGGATGATGAAAATAGCAAACACAGTGTCCAATTATGGACTAAGATCCAGAATGGAAGAGAAAACTCATTTCTCAGAGAGACCTCTACAATCAACAAGAACAGAATGCAATTATTCTGAGTGGGGTGACATTAATGAGGATAAGGACTCTCCAAAAAGGGAGCCAAGAGTACCAAAGCCCCATCGGCCCCATCTAGTTCGAGAATTCTGGTACAAAACTCTAACTATAACCTAACTATAAAGTTGCCAATTTTTCATGCAAAGAGGCATTTTGCCTGAAAAGATCCATCTGCTTCAAAACCTGTAACAAAAATGAGACTGTTACAAATGACGATGATAAAGGAAATTAGGCAGATGATGAGTTCAACAATGGAAATGACACTGAACCAACAGATGATGTTGCTGAAGTATAACCTCAACCACCAAACCACGATACAGGTAATCCAAAGCCAACTAGTCCAAAAGGCAAGTTAGACAGAACCCAACAGGGACTAAAGAAATATAGAAAAGAATGTTACTTTAAGTGCCTGGCATGAAGTATCCATAAGACCACCACCATAAACTGAATGATTATTTTTGTCATAGACATAAACCACTTAAGTTTTACTACCCGATCTGGATTATCAAGGCACAAGTACAGTCATTTGCAAACACACCACCCCTTTCCAGATTGTGGGAAGTCCTTCTACTTCCTAGGTGAATTAAATCAGCATAGAACAACAGATAGAAAGATCAAGACTCATGTGCATAATCATGGTAACTATAAAAAATATTAATCATGCTGATCTGTTGAAACATGTGTGAACACATATGGCAAAACAAATGAACTGTGACTACAGTATGACAGACACAAGGCTTATGAAGAATCATTCTAAATTACATATTGATGATCTACTGTTTTGTTGTAGTAACTGTAACAAACATGTAAAACACCAAAACCAGTTGATGTGACCCTTGTTGGACCCAAAAAAATTGTGCAGAAAGGTCAGATTCTCCAGAGTTCTGACCACTAAAGGGTATAACTTCAAGTGAACCATTTTTGTGAACTGAAATATGCTGTTATGTTGAACTTAACCATTGTATTACCTAAATTTATTTGTTACTCCAGAACCAAGTCAAAACTACTTTGTAAGATGTGCTCAAGATGTTTTTTTCCTTCTACTGAAGCAGAATGTTATTATTAGTTGTTTTTGTCTTGTGTTTATCAAATTGTTTAATTGGAGTCAACCAACTATGTGAGCATAAGCTTGTTGTGTGAAAGGGTATAGCACACAATGAAAATAACATGAAAAGGCTTAATGATTTAAATCGTTCTTCTCTATCACTGCTAAATGTATATAAGTTGTGTTGTTGATTTTGTTTTCCAGGAACTCAGACTAATTCCAGACAGTCATTGTTGACTTACTGGGTTCCTTCTCTCCTAAATTGTAATAAATGGGGGGAAGCACTAACAATTATCTCCATTGAGTGCTTGACATTGTAATGATGTAGGGTCACATCCATGGGTATTAGCTATTTGATGTGATGAAAAGCAACATTGCAGGACTCATTCCAAAAGAACTCAGTGTCTTGACAGAGAAGTTCTCCTAGTGTAGCAGTATTCTTAGACATGTCGGGTATGAAGGCAGCCAACCAAGTCACTGTTCTTGAAGCTTGGCTCTGGAAGTTGGTTGGGGCATGGCACAGATAACTTCAACCTTTGTAGGATCTGAATGGTAGCCATTTTGACCATAGATGTTTCCAAAGAAAGGTATTCATCATTATACAACATTTGTCAATGTTAAGCACAAGTGCACACTTGTGGGCAATTTTCCTGAAGTGGTGAAGTATATTGTTGTGCTTGTAGATTTCCTTTCCATGAATGCAGAAGTCATCAGAAATCCCAATGACACCAGTGCATTCTTCCAGGATCTGGTCAATCTTCTTCTGGAATATACCTTGACTGCAGATGAGTCCTGGAGGCAGGCATCAAAAACAGTATCTGCCAAATGGTGAGTTGAATGTGGTAAGTAGTTGTGATTCCTCATTGAGTTCCACACAGCAGTAAAAGGTGGTCCCATCCACCTTTGTGAAGATTGTTAAGCCAGCAAACCTATGTGTTATTTCCTCAACAATGGGGTAATATTGCTTAATAATATGCAGTTGTTGAGTTCTTTTGCATTCATTTTGCTGAATATGCAAGATCACACTATATCACACCACATTCTAGAACATTAGCTCAGGATTCTGAATAGCTAATATGAATATTAAATTACATTTCTTTCAAACTTTCGCTTCCAGAGTTAGACCAGACCAGTGGCGGATCCAAGATTTCCCAGAGGGGAGCACCAACCTCCAAGGTGCGGGCCCTAACCTATTATTTGGCCAAATTTTTCCCGAAAACTGCATGAAAATGAAAGAATTTGGGCCCAGAGGGGGGGGGGACGCGTCCCTAGCGCCCCCTTCCCAATTTGTGTTGTTAAATAGCAATTTATAGTTGCTCCTACCGCAGATCTTTAAAAACCTTGGCTTCAGCGCCCTCTGGGAGAAAAGAAGTTTTTCCAACATGTCGTCCTCCGACTCCGACAACAACCTGCCTAATGGAGATATGAACAGCGATTCTGACATAGAAATGGTGGAAGAAATCCCACCACCAACAGAAAATCAGAAACCAGAAAAGTGAGTCTATTTTCAGGTTGAATTTTAAACCCTAAATTTTGGAGATTGTTCCAAAATTGAGCGTTGTTTCTGCAAGTGTCACATTAGATCTATTCCAGAAAGTTCAGCTGGATGACACCAATGTGCAATTTACCGATAACAACTCTTGTTAGGAAGATAAAAACTGAAGGAATTAAGCCAGCGACAGGCAGAAGTGACACTAAAGATCTGGTGTGATATGACCCATACCAGCTCCTATTTTTCAGTGTTTGGTTTATTCTAAAACTAGATCTAGTCTAAAAGTTTGGGGACAAGGAAGACAACTATAAGGACAAGGAAGAAAAACAAGATCTAATAAGGCAATTAACCATTATCCGCAGTTGTAGCTAGGCATAGTTGCCCCTGAATGGTGTTGTGCCCATTGAAAAATTTAAACCTGGGCAACCGGTTCGATGAAAGCTTGTCACCAAAGGTATCCGTGTCCAGTTCATTCTTTCAAATTTTCGATGTATAAAACAGTGAACTGGACACGGATACCTGTGGTTGTCACATTCTTACCCCTGCGAACATAAAAGTGGGGGATTGGACAAAAAACAGAGAGCCCTTGGCAGCAATTTATCTTAACTATGCGCATGGCCTTCATTGGTTTTGTGATGAGGACGTTTTTACTTACATCTACTTGTAGATTAGCAGAATTAGCCGAAGCGAAGAAGAATGAAGGAAACACATTTTACAAAGAGAAGAGCTACGATGTGGCGCTCATGCTCTACACACAGGCCATCGGTATTGCATACACAGTACAACATCTACTTTACGGTCACTTAGAGTCACTTCCTCTTCTGCCGTCAGAAAATTTGGTGGCACCTACCATCAATAATACAAGTTATATTTGTTATTGTGTTGGATTGCCACCCAACCTTTACCACCAAAATTTGTCATACAAAGTGACCGCAAAGAGGGGTTGGTACAACGTCACATTCTAACAGGTCCCTTATAGTATTGTACGCTTTTCCATCTGACATGACCTTGTCACGAGACCTGCCCATTGGCGTGCACCTACGGGTGGCACGTATCAGTTATTTGAAGTTGTTCACAATAAAATCAGATCCTTCCAAGTTTATCTGGAGTGACAAGGGTTCCAAAAAGACATACAACAATACACGCAACAAGAAGTTACTTAGAGTAGTATTTTTTTGATTGAAATAAGTTCCTTTCTTCCTGGTTGAGATGTGGCTCCAGAGTTCACCAGTAAAGACCACCCTGAACGAAACCAGTTGCTTATACTTAGAATCCTTTACAGTACACGAGCATTGTTATTTTAATGAAATTTCAACAGTACATGCAAGGCATGATAATTCTATGATGTGATATTTACACAAAAGTTGGAAATTTTGACATAAAAGGCCAGAATGTGAGTATATTGTTAGTTGTCGTATAGGGAACGGGTAAATAAAGATTTGTTCCCTGAGGGGCTTGCCCCGTTACAGATGGATCCAAGGATGACCACTCTCCCTAAAAATGTCTTCATCATTGGTACGATCAACCAACCGGACACCAATTTCTTTCATTTTCATGCAGTTTTGGGAAAAACTTGAACAAATAATCTTTTGGGGTTGGCATCCTTTAATCCACGACAGCTGACGTAACACTTCTCCGAAACAAACTTTCTGTAACTTCCCATGTTTCAAAAATAAAGGTCAGCAAAGATACTAATGCAGAAATGTGTATTGGAAAGAGAAATGTCGCTGAAATCTTACTGAACATTGTTGTAGAAATGTGCCCAAACTGTGCAGCATACTACGGGAACAGAGCTGCCACTTACATGATGTTGAACAAGTACGACAAGGCGCTAGAGGATGCGCGTACCTCCGTCCAGATCGACCCGGACTTTCTCAAGGTACGTGGTGCTCCCTGTCGGAAGTTATCCTTCCTAAACCTGTTTGTGGTGCTCCCTGTCGGAGGTCATCCTGGTCATCCTCCCAGAAGCTATGTAATGCTACGCTGCCGGGAGTTTTCATTTCCCAGGGTGTGTAATGCTCTCTGCCTGGGCCTATTCCCACTCATGCTGTACATTATCCTTACCCAGACTGTGTAATACTGCATACCTCGGGTACCTCACAATGACTGTGTAGCGCCCCCTGGCAGGGGTTATGCTCACGTAGGCTCCGTAGTTGGTGATGGTCAAGGGTTACGCTTGCTCCGGCTGTTTATACACTTGGTCTCGCTTACAACTAGTTCAGTTGCAACGAGCACCCACCTAAAACGAACAGATTCCTTTGCATCAGAATCATTGACAGCAATGTTAGGAAGTTAGGATTCTACGAATACCCACCTATAACAAGCAGTTTTCTTTGCATCAATTTGCTCTTTCTAAGCACCACCCAGTGTAGTGTTCCTGCTAAGGATCACCTTTTCTGGAGTTCCCCCGAATGTTTTATTACTGACTGTTTAAATGAATTCATCTGCAATTGGAACTCGAAAACTCAATCAGGTATGTGAACTTTGAAGCGTGAATTTTACGAGCTTTATACGTTCCACGTTTTGTACCCAGCATGATGTTCTATTGCTTAGGGTCATTTACGAGAAGCGAAGTGCCACCTGGCGATGGGTGAGGCGGCGGCCGCAATCTGCAGCTACCAGCGGGTCCTTCAACTCGACCCGTCCAACCGACAGGCCAAAAACGAGGTACGTACAACGGGTATTGGGCCTCATTCGTCCTGGGTTCCGTTTGTAAAGAAATTAGTGAGAACGAACGACTGGTTGTAACGGACAGTTGCCCTTACTATCCGGGTAATTTGAATCGGTACCCACTTACCGATTATCCTTGATATATTTTGATTTTTGTGCTGTCATTTCATTTTACACGTATCTTTGTCTCCGCAGTTAGATCGGGCCAGATTAGTTCAACAATTCCAAGTCGCTGCCGACGAAAGTTACTCCAAGTCAGATTTTAGGAAAGTAAGTATTTTGGTAATAATTTTGCCATGTTAATTAAAGTAGACGTCATCGTATCGATCCAGTCCGACTCCAACTCTAATTGGTTGTAATGTATAGTACAGAAGTGTACACACTACACAGTCTCTGACTCTCATTGACATCAATTGTAAAGTTGGAGTTGGAATTGAATCGGAGTGGGTGTTACACTGTGTAAAGAAGCAATTCTGCGCACTCGTTCGATGATGTAGTAGAACTTCTTATTCTTCGGGGTAATCATCCTCCAACTTACGGCATCGCAATAATTGATGCGTTTCTTATAGGGATGATGAACTTTTTTAATGTATGACGCAGCTTTTATTCGAGCCTTTGACATTTTGCACAAATGTTAAATGATTAATTTACAGATAACGTAGTACAATCATTTCATTTAAGTTCGTGAAGGGTGACTTTGATTTTATCTCGTGCCATATACATTTCATTTGTTTTTTTATGACATTTTTGAAATTAGAAAACAATGGATATTTTTAACAGATTTACAATGTTTTCAGATTTCTTGAATGATTCAAAACTTTCAATTGATCTTGGTTAACAGTAATACTATACTGAATATGGAATCACCTGCCTCCCATTTCTATTAATTACTAGTTCAACACGTCAAGTCAGGGGTGGATTCAGAATTTTCTGTTGTGGGGGGGATGTCAACCCTTCAGAGGGGCGCAAACTTCAAATTTCCGAAAAACCCCTTGAAGTTGAAAAAAATGTTGAACATTAGTGCTGTTGGCAGTAGCCATTTAGTCATGTAGATATTATTACGCGTGGAGACTTTTCAAGGTATTCCCTATGAGGTTAAAAACTGCCACATAATTTCATGGAATTGATTTCTATACTATTAGTCCTCTAACAGTAAATGTCCGAGACAACAAGGGCTTGTTCGTTTAGGTACATTGTAATAGGAGAAAAGTATCACCGATTATGAGGGGCCGGTCGCCAATTCATTAAATCGTGTAAAGTTCGTGCCGAGATAAAGTGAATTTTTCTCGTGGTTTTAGCGAAAGTTTTTCCTTTGTTTTTTTTCCAGGTTGTTTATTGTATGGACCGATGTATAGAAGTCTGCACAGAATGTTACAAATTTAAAATCCAGAAGGCCGAGTGTTTAGCGATGCTGAAGCGATATCAGGAAGCACAGGAAATAGCTAAGTACGTGTCTTACAGGAAAAAAAAACTTGGTTTAGATTAAGCGGAAGAGAAAGATCTCGTTGCTGTTTAAGGATGCCCTTCTGTTTCCGGTGAATCGACCTTTAGGATAAAACCATGGTTTTATTGTTTGTGTTTCAGTGACATCTTACGATTGGAGAGTATGAACGCGGACGCGGTGTTTGTTCGAGGTTTATGCCTTTACTATCAGGACAACGTGGACAAAGCCTTTCAGCATTTTCAGCAAACACTTCGACTTGCACCCGATCATTCGAAAGCCAGGGATGCATACAGGGTAAAACCACGGTTTTATGTCGCACGTTGAAATTGTATTAATTAAACTCGAAACAGAGTACACTGGGTCCCGCTTATAACGAGTTCGATTACAACGAACACTGGCTACAACGAGCAATTTTTCCAATCCGAGAAAAAAACTCCTCATTGACATCAATGTTAAAAAAGTTCAGTAACAACGAGTACTACTTATATAATGAGCAAATTTGAATTAAGTTACTCGTTGTAAGCGGGATCCAGTGTATGTAAAGTCTGAATACATACACTGAATAGTCAGTATATTGTCTCCTGTACCAGTGGCAGATCCAGGATTTCCCAGGAGAGAGGGGGGGGGGGCACCCCTGAGGGCGGCGCCAACCTATAATTTGACCAATTTTTCTCGAAAACTGCATGAAAATGAAGAAATTTTGGCTCAGGCCCCCAAGATCCGCCAGTGTGTACGATCATTTCTTTTGGTAGTTACCTCTTGTTGCTGTAGTATCTTGTGATATATCTCTCAATATCTGGTCTTTTACCATTGCTTTGGCCCATCACCTCCATTATAGGATTGAATTATTTTGAAAAAAGAGCAGCTGACCTCACAATGACGGTTCTAATGTGTAACAAATCCCTTGGGGAAGGTACGCCGCTGTCTGGCCACATCACTTTATTTAAGCATACTTTTTTGCCTTTTGGTAGAAAGCCAAATTATTGAAGCAGAAGAAGGAGGAAGGAAACGAGGCGTTCCGACGCGGCAGGTACCAGGACGCGTACGATCTCTACTCCGAAGCGCTAAAAATAGATCCCCTAAATGTTTTCACAAACTCCAAGCTATTCAATAACAGAGCTACAGTTTTATCCAAGGTGAGTACCTCTGTTAACAATATAAACAATGTTCTAGCCCAAAGTGAGTACTTCCAAACTACACAACAGACCCACGGTTCTATCGTAAGTGCTTACCTCTAGACTACACAACAGAGCCACAGTTTCATCCAAAGTGAGTACCTTCACACAAGAACAGAGCCAGTTGTAACCAAAGTGAGTATCTCTAAACTTCATAACATAAACAACATAACCACTGTTCTGTCCAAGGTCAGTATTTCTGTACTACATTACAACAGAGCCACTGTACTATCCAAATTGAGTACTTCCTGAACTACATCTATCCAAGGTGAGTACCTCTAAACTACATAACAAAAGAGCCACTGTTCTCTCCAAGGTGGGTACCTCTAACCTACATAACAACAGAGCCACTGTTCTATCCAAGGTCAGTATTTCTAAACTACATAACAACAGAGCCACTGTTCTCTCCAAGGTCGGTAAATGGGGATAGCGCTCTCCTCGGCCCAGGTTTGCCACAGCCACAATGTTGACCCTAAAACACGGAAGTGTTTGTGTAATTGATGTGTCATTGGCACTAGGTTTTGCGAAGAGTCTTGACGTTGTTGTATTTTTTGCAGTTGAATCGATTAGCAGAAGCGATAGAAGATTGCAATTCCGCCGTAGAACTAGACGACACATATCTAAAAGCGTACATGCGCAGGGCCAAATGGTGAGTGCTGTACACTTCTGTGGATCTATTTGTTATTCAGACCAGGCAAAAACAAGAATTTTGTGCCATTAAGGAAAGAAAGCCTTGTGATTTTTGGCATAGCTGTTGTTATTTTGAATTTTGCACGACGACTTTTGTTCTTGACTATTGTTCTTGAATATGAATCAAGTTCACTGTCCAGTAAGAAGTGGTGAAGTCAGATTAGCAGAAACGAGAATTAGTGACAACTAATCCCGATAGCGCAGCTGTGCTTTGCGAAAAAATGAGCTAAAATGCAGCATAAACGAGTGAATTGGTCATTGTGCTCGAAGTGGACTGTTTGACCCCGATCGTTGTAATAACTTATCTTGCACCAGCGTACAGCAATTTTGGAGGGTTTCGGCGTTGGACATTGACGGACGTCAACTTTGGGCTTAAAGGCCAGGGCGTCTTAGTTGGTCTAACACTTTGTTTTCGTTGCAGTTACATGGACACTGAGCAATACGAAGAAGCCGTAAGAGATTATGAAAAAATATACAAAATAGACAAAACGAGAGGTGAGTACTTGAACAAGTGAGAGACCTTTCAAATACTTGGTGCTCATGTGTTTGAGAAGAACAAAACTGCTTTTAAACCGTCAAAAGTATTTGTACGTTTGAGAACGTCTGCCTTCAACAGTTCTGAAACGGATTGACATGTACAAATTATTGATTGCAATAGTTACTGTAGAACTGTCCAGACTGACGTTTTTCCTTTCATTTAACGTAACATGAAATGCAACGAAAGGGTTTCATGACGCATTTTTGTTTTTACGTTCAACGAAAGCAAAAATGCTACATGTGAACACTTTGTTAAACGCAAACCCATGTGGATTTTACTTAAATGATTGAAACACGTGTTTGTAGAAAACAAGCGGTTACTTTCTGAGGCAAAGCTGGAGCTGAAGAAGAGCAAGCGGAAGGATTATTACAAGATCCTCGGAGTGAATAAACAGGCCAACGAGGACGAGATCAAGAAGGCGTACCGCAAGAGAGCGCTGCTACACCATCCAGGTAGGCGGATATATCACGTTGGAATTTCTGGCAACGTTTAGTCCAGACACCCCAAAATACCTTCCACTAACTTTCTTCTTAAGCTCTATTCACATTTACCATAAAAAATCCCAAGAAAGTCATGACATACAGCTTTATTAACAAGAAATGCTTTTTCCTTCAAGTTAGGTAGTTTATACAAAAAAAGTTCGGCATTTCCAAACGCAGCAACATCCGACACGTCATTAGCAGTTGCTATGACGAACTTTGTTGTTAAATTAAATTGTAATCTCAATGAACAGATCGACACAGTAACGCAACGGAAGAAATGAAGAAAGAAGAAGAAAAGAAATTCAAGGAAGTCGGAGAGGCTTACAGGTATGATGCTTTCACGGGGAATTTAAATGCTTATTTTCACAGACAGAGAAAAAATATGAGAATCTGCCTAAAACACCAAAAACGTAGGAGATCTACCTGGGTTGCAGTTGGAAACTTTTTGCTTTAGCAGCAAGTTATCAACTGGGGACAGGATGAATGATTACAGTTGGGGAATTACAATTTGGAATGGATGAGTATTATAATTTGCTTCTGTCGGGTGTTGGTGGTTAAATATATGATCTCATGGTGGAAAAACAATAACAGGGAACGTAGTGAAAACACAGGGAATCAAGTGTGGTGATCCTATTTAAGAGAACTTAGTCAGAGATCAAAGTACGGTGGATTTGATAATAAACGCATACGCTTTGAGTAGATAGTTCCCAACCCGCTTGCGAATGGTTTAATGGGACTGTATTGCAGTGTTTGCACACCGATTTCTGACAGTGTCGAAATCTGTATCGGTTTCTGAATTGTCAGTCGGTGTGAATAAACCATAGAGTAAAAACTGCGACCCAAATGAACTAAAGGTTGGATGGCGCTCTCTCTCTGCGGAGAGTTAAAGTTTTAAACCGCCTCAGATAAGGTGTGCGAGATTACAGACGTTTACGTTTATTTCAGCGTCCTGAGCGACGCTAAGAAGAAGGCGCGGTACGACAGCGGACAGGACTTGGAGGATCTCGAGGGCGGCTTCGGAGGTAAAAACCCATCTTCTAATCTCTTTTCTGTTTGGGCTTGTTCACACTTAATGAACTCTAAATTCGAAAACGACATCAGTAACAACTACGGAATTGGTACTGTAATTTTAATTGTACATTGTAACTGTATACTGGATCTCACTTAACGAGCTCGGTTAAAACGACCATCCACTCAGAAAGAGCTGTTTTAATCGAGACGTAGTTTATGAGGGTGGCAAACAATGAAGGAAAAAATCGTTTTTCAATTGGTGTAAATGAACTTTTACGAGTGAAAGGCGCTCCCTGTTCAGGGGAAGTAATACACCATTCTTGGTGGCTCTGTAGCGAACATGAATCAGGGTTTAGTCAAGGATATAGCTTTCAGGGGCGCCTAATCGGAGTGAGATGTAAATTACCAGTGAAGGTAATTACCTGTAAAGTAGTATTCTTTCGTTTTATCTTCAGAATTCGACCCCAACACGATATTCCAGACATTTTTCGGTGGACCAGGAGGAGGATTCCAGTTTAACGGCGGTGGCGGTGGATTCCCCGGTCAGGGAGGTGGATTCCCCGGGGGATTCACCTTCCAGTTCGGCTGATATTAAGGATTTAATTAGGACACCTTGTTTTAGTAATTTAAGTATGCTTAGCAGTATGTATTTGGTACTTATCGGCACGAACGTTATTGCACCGTTAATTAATTACCGCGACGTAATATTCCGTCAGACCACGACATGCAGGTGATGTCAAAATGTCAAAGTAACGTAACCATCTTTATCCGAGAGTTCAGCCCGATGGCCTGAATGTTTGTTCACACGGAATGTCAACCTCGACGTTTACTTCAAAGTTTTAACATTCTGACAACATTGACACTGACGCAGCGAATGGACCTCGTATCCATATTCTGCGTCACCATTGGCACAGTGTTAAACGTCGAAGCCAAGGCTAAATGTAAATTGGGCTCAATGGACAAACCGCATCTCAAATCAAGTTTTTGCGTTTGGGGGACTGGGGGGGGGGGGGGTGGGAGCTAGAGAAACACAACTATGTGCAAATTTGTCAATACGCAGATTACCTCCTTCTTGTATCTTAGGACAATCATTTTGTGGGTCTGCGTTATTTTGGAAAGAAATTTCCACAGTTGAATGAAGAATACATGACAGGTTTAGCAACAGGAAGCACGTGATTATCATCAAGTGGTTTGACGGCGCGGTAACGTTTGTGCCTCAAGGTTCATGCCGAGAGACGTGGACACTTCTCCTCTCATGGAGATTTATAAATCAGCAATGTTTTCTATATTTCCTCCACCTCCTTAAAGGCGCACACCTGAGAAATCTAAACATGTGCACTTTACCTGTACCTGTTTATTTTGTGACTATTATTCTCCATTCGGTAACTCCTGTTAAACTACTGAACTCAAAAGTAACAAAAAATGTAGGAAAATACGAGGAATGGCTCAGGAAGCTTCAGACCCATTTGATGTGAAAAAGAAAATTAGTACCTCAGTGCAAAACGATCATTCTACAGTTTATTACTTATCTGTTGTGTGTTATTGACCTCGGTTTACAGAAACAGTTACCTTGGAACTCTCCTATTACGGCCAGCAGCTCCGAGGGCTAGCTCACATTGAGCATGTGCTATTGCGAAGTCATTAAGGTTTGAGGGAAACAATTCACAGCAAACGCAGACGCTACGCGTGTGAATGAGGTTTGATTAATTGATAGTCACTCTAACTTGCGGTTTGGTGGCCGTGAGTTGAGGAGTCCACTGCAGTTGTTTCTAATTTTTGGCTCATCCGGGTGGGACCGTGTGAGCTGAGCCTGTGTCGTCGTTTCGGCTGCCGTGTATGGGTGTGTGAATCACACACCGTCCACGCACGCTCACCTAGTAACTGTGATGTCATGTATTTACGGAGTTTGTTGCCTGGTAACCAAGTTTGATTTAAACTGTGTCGCTTAATAGCCGGAGCTATTTGTATGTGGATATTTTAAAGTATATATGATGAATGTAAGAAGTACTTTCTACAATAGAAACTGTCCTTTAAGAAAAAAAGCGAGGAGAATGGCTATTTCGAAACAGAATATCAAAATGTGAGAGCCATATATGTAATTTACCACTGTTTTCCTTCGTAATTTAAGATTACAATGCAAAACTAGTAAATTCCATTGTAATTGTAAAATTTACATCACGACAGAACTTGTTGAGACTGGTCACTTTATTCTCAGCTGTTGACAAACTGAAAAACTGAGCGTCTTTAATATTAATCAGTGGCGGATCGAAAAGGGGGGGGCGTTCCTCATGTCCTCCTTCTGCACGAAAATTACTTTATTTTCATGCAGTTTTTAGGAAAAATTGGTGAAATAGTATGGCGGCACCCCCCCTCAGGGATTGTCGCCCCCTGGTGAATCCTGGATCCGCCACTGTTAATATCTGGGTTATTTAACAGTATGAGTCTCGTCGCAACGGCCACGATTAAAGGGTCGGGCTGATCGTTCCACAAACTTTTGACTGTACTGTGACGTAAAAGATTTTTTTGTACTTTTTATCGAAGCAAAACCATTTTAATCGAGCATGACAGAAGAATCTTGTGTACATATAGCGAAAGCACTCTGTACATAGCTTGTAAAGTTTTCTGTGAATGTAATGGATGAATGAGAATGACACAAATTTTGTTTTGAATAAAATTAAACAAGTTTCCAAAAGTTTTAGAGGGTGTTTGTATTTATTTTGCACACGTCAGTGTGTAAGTCCGGATGAGGGAAAGAATAAAATGGTGCTGTTAAAAAAAAATAGAGCACTGTATAAAGAGGAAAATGTACAATGCGATGTATACTGCCGATGATCATCCCGACTCCCCTCCCCCCGCCCCTATTCTGCAACTGTATCATTAATAACTCCTGAATAGACTAATATCATCCACAAAATAAGTCAATTAAAATTTTAAAGTGAAGACAGGGCAATTTTCTTTTTGGCATATAGCCGCCCCCTTACCCAATCCTCCAAGGAGGATACGCCCAGCAATGTAACCGCAGATACTTGAGAAACGTAGTGGAAGGCCAGCAACTCGGGCTAGGATTATTTGACAGATCGACAATTTTTTGTGTTTATTTTTGTCACGTTTACAAGTAATTTACGTGGATAAATGAGTCATCAACAATATTGTCAAACACTTACTGTTATGAGCAAGGTTTAAGGAACAATTTTGGTGAGTATGTCCTGCTGTTCTGCATATTCCTTTTCAACGAAACTTCCGTTGGCTTTCGAAATTTCAGTGTTGACACTCCCAAGAACACAAGAATGAAGTTGGATACAGGTCGTGTTATATTTATTTTCACTCAGTTGTTTTTGTGTAAAGACTAGTTTTAAGATGAATGTGAGTTTTGTATGGGAATCGAACCCTTCTCACTGTAGTGCAACGCTCTGACACCCATCTTAACAGCTACAACTGATCGTTACAAGGTTTCGGTGCACAGATGTCACCTTGTCCTAATCTAACAACACAGCCCAAACATAGAGATTTGTTAGCAATGTAGGATTGTACTTGGCGACGGTCGGTTCACCGTGGTCCTGCCATGGTTGGACCGCGGTGGACTGACCGTCGCCAAGTACGATCTCGGACACAGAAATTCCTTAGCAATGTAGGATTTCACATAGTTGA
>JBCAUG010547956.1:0-14754 GCA_038406175.1 Haplosyllis leylae | reverse complement strand
CTACCATGTTGCGGAGACTAAACATTTGACGTACGCGCGCGTACGGTCAACATTCTCGTTTATGTGGTACAGGAATGGTGACATCCATGAAGCAAAAGTTTCGCTTTTTCGTTCGCTGTCTGTAGACCCGTGACTTCGTAATTACACATCGAGAGAGTACTCTGTCTGGGGCTCCTTAAAGCCACAGTGGATCTATCTTTATTAAAATCACTACGTGTATGACAGGTATTTGCAATGAAATATAGACGCAGTGGTGGTTGTGATGTAGTGATACTGTTCCGAGAAATTATGATTACATATCAAATTGCTCACAGTCATAAAGATACAGTCAGAGGTGTCTGATGCAGCAGGGATCTTGTGCTTCTTGCTCCAGACGACGTTGCACTTACTTTACCTGCGAATGTAACCCAAACCACAAATACATGTCTAAACGACAGAACACTGCATCTTGTAAAATATTAGGCTGAGCTTTAATAATGATAGCTACGTGGATTGAGTAAATAGAACTTGGCACGCTTTTGTGGAAGCAGCGCATCAAAATATTATTTATTGCGTTGAGTTTAGGTAAAGAAGAATAACAGTGATGCCGTGGATTTTGTCCGTTACCTCTGAAAGCGAAAACATGATCCTTTTGCAAAATGAATCCAAATTCAGGATATTTGCTCTTGGTATAGTCTCGTGCAGTTTTAAAAAAAACGTTTTGGTATTATTTAGCGCAGTTTGCTAGCTTTGTAACCGAAATGATAACTTAATTTATGAGAGCTTATGTTACATACCGAAAATGATTACAAAGAACCCGAGTTCAGACAGAACGAAACATGTGGTTGTTACGCAATATATCAGATTGGTACATGTGTGTTTTGTCTGCCACATGTTTATTTCATGTGGCGCATCAGAAATTACGGAGCTTTTTGCGAATAACTCAACCAGGGTGAACATTTTATTTTTTATCAATTTAATTTCCGCCATTTGCCAAAAAGTAGTTAATTTTCTACTTTTAAGAAATGCAGGGTTGAGTTGTATCAGCATTGATGAACAAAGAAAAAGGGCATTAGGCCAAGTGTCTAGTTTTCTGGTAAGGAGATATCTTTCGTGTTCACACTGCACGGAACCGGGACCGGGAAAAAATGGGTTTGTATATATTATACAGAACTGTTCATACTGCAATAGGACCTGGAATGGGACCAGACCCATTGTCTCCTATTGTGCCTGTCCCGTTCCCTGTCCCTGTCCCGGTGCAGTGTGAACGCGCCGTTAGTACCAGTAATTACTGAATCTTTGGCTTTGAGATTTCATATCAAAAGAATAACGGCTTGGGCACACTGAACTGACCGAGATTCTTTCAAAGTCCGATTTTGTTTTCGATAAATTTGGCTTACATTGAAATATGCAGAAGTGTCCACACTGTACTGACTGATTTTTGAAAGGGTTACCAAGCCATTTGTTTCCGGTATCGGACACGGAAAGAATCTTTGTCAGTTCAGTGTGGCCAAGCCTAAGCATGATGATATGTCGAAGAAGTTGTTTTGCAAAGCAAAATAAGCTTGAACAAGAGAACTCACTAAATGACTAGCTTCAGGAATAATAACACATCAGTACGGTGGTTTTAGCAGTAGAGAGACCGAAGTAAAAAAAGTAAGAAAACTATTTACTATTTCACAGGACTCTAGTGAAGTGAACATGTATTGTTAAAGTCAATTTTTAATTCAATAGAGAAGAGCCTGTTTTGGAGGAAAAAAAAAACAAAATTGTACATGCACACAAAAAGTTTCGAAAAGGCAGCCCTTTAACACCCTCCAAATGGAGGTGTACTGTTTAACTCTTCGCGTTCAGTTTTACCGGCATAGAAGTGTGATACTGCTGTGATATAACTGTCGTTCAAAACAGCTTCAGTTTTAAGACATTATGAGACCTTTGAGTCAACCTCAATAGCCCATTTTAATAGAAACAGCAAAAATTTGAGAACATAGCCACAATGGTATTATCAGATTTGCCTCTGCTTTGTCAATACTACACATACAATACACATCTTTTTGAAATAGAAAATCTTATTTCTTCTTCTGTCGTATCATTGACACATCAAAATTACTCTTGGCTAGCCTTGCCACCTTTTGAACATGAATGTAGACAGCATGGAAGTGCTGTTTAGACTACATGTCTTTTTGTGTAAGTGGCGAAAATGGACAATTGCTAGACATATTACAAGGAAAAGGACCGAGCACCAAGGCATTTATCTCCGGTCCTTTCAGTTAAAATATTTAAGGGGTTGAAACCCTTTCCTTTATGAAATACAAATAAACGAACCAAATCAGAAGACACGTTTTTCTCAGTGAGAGACGGGCTGACTTTTACCAGTTGGCAGCAGATATCTGCGTTCATCATAATTTATTGAATTTTGTGGCAGTTCCCCTTTCTGAACTTGCTGGTGAAACCAGAAATATAGAAAAGACGCCAAGTCAACAGCGTCTGTTTTGTGCAGATTTATTCAGCAGACATTTGCCTTAGTTGAATTGCACAAAGAAAATAAGTCTCCCGGATAAAACACCATCTGGTATTGAAGTTCCCATCCTTCTCCGACATACTGGCTTCTCTCCCTTGTTTTGCGATTCTAATAGTATTTTTAGAGTCAGAATTTGTCCGTTACAGTGTGGTTCTTTTGCAAGATTAATCATCATGGGGTTTTTGGACGTGCAAGTGTATGCAGGTCCATATCGATGTTCTTGTTATATTGTAAAAACCAGCATATGTAACAAGTCTCCGTTGGACGTCAACCTTTTTCACTGGAAAAATCATTGCGTCATGTACCAATGGTTTCCAACCCTTGGGTTGTCACCTTCTTGTTATGAGAAGAAATTTTAAGGTGGCCTCGCAAAGGAGGTTTAAATGTACGCATAATTTACTCGGAATAATTTTGATTGCTACGTTTCATAAAAGGAGTTAAGTAAAAAGCACCAGAGACAGCGACCGACGGCCAAGGACAAACAATTACAGTTATTTAGTAGATTTTGGTAACGTTGTACATGTATCACATATTAAACTGATGATAAACATGACGATGACTTTTGTTTGACTTGCGGCGGTTTAATTAGAATGAATTCAGCATGAATTGACACTGTGCTTGGTACTTCCCTTGGGAAGTTAATTGTTGTTTAGGTGGAGGTTTTGTTTTGTCGTTTAGTTTCTGCTCGTCTGATGCGGAAAAAATTACATTCTATGCATTAACCTGTTCAGCAGACTGAATGAATGAACAATTACTCTGCTCATCATTTTAGAAAACGATTTCAACATCTAATAAATATTCTTTACAAAAAAACCTGTCGTAGGTTGAAGTATGAACTGTAAAATGTTTCATGTCTGTATTTCGCACGATGTCATTGTATAATGAAAGTTTTTAAAAAAAAGAAGATTGACTTCTTTCGCCTTGAAATGATAAGTAAGACTTTCTCGTGGAGTTAAGTTTCGTATTATTTCGAGTACAAGTAAGTATAATGTTTGTCAAAAATTCAACCGGCGCAAGTTATAATTGACATTATGAGGAACCTTCTTCAGTTGTGTCTGAGTTGATCTTCAAAAGGTGGTGAAGTGTTCCTTCCAAGTAGAATTGAATAATATTTGACGTAAAATCCAAGATCTTCCAACAACCAAGATCCAATTTTCTGAATTGACATTCTTTTGACTATGAGATCAACCAGATTTAATTAATTTCTGCAGAAAGGAGTTTAGTTGTAAAGCTATTCCCAATAGTTGAGAATCTATTGCAAAATTGGACCTATTGTATACTATATTCCCAGTCACATGGGACCACCTGGCATTTATTTATTCTTATCACATTGCAGCCGTCTTGATTCCTTCTTTTCTTCGTTTCTTTCAGATAATGGCACCTGGACACAGTTGTGGCTGGTGACAGACTACCATGAGAACGGGTCACTGTTCGACTACCTAAACCGTACACAAGTCGACACCAAAGGGATGATTATTCTCGCGTTATCTACAGCCAGTGGTCTAGCGCATTTACATATGGAAATTGTTGGTACAAGAGGTATGTACAATTCACTTGTAAAAAATTGTCTCTTGCTGCTGAAAATAGTGATGAAAAAGTCGTGTGGGCCTTTTGGCATGAAATTTTGTCCACAAAGAATACCAGAAAAATAAAGTGTATTATGTATGACCTGTGGTTAATGATTATCTCCGTAGAAGGCCACAAACCTTTTGAGGACAACTTTCTTGAAACAGTGGACAAATGTCCGTTAAGAAAATAGTTTGCAGTTAGTATATGTAAAAGAAGTTACGTACGCAAAAATGGAAAGTCGCCTAAAGCAAGGAGTCTTATCGGCGTAGAGACTCATTGCTTCAAGTCAAACTGCTCCCGCCGTGCAATGACAGGGGACAGCTGCTGAGAGGCTTAATCCGACTCGCCTTTCCTGCCTCTGTAGACTTGATTAATTTTGACTATAAAAGTAGAAAAGTTCATTTACGAAGAAACGATATGAATGCAGCAAGTGACGCCCACCTTCCCCGGAGACAGACAGTGTTCTATATGAGGTAATTCTGAGACAGAAATAACCGACTCGCGATTCAGGTCGACACAATAGGAACCCTCCAGTCAATCCGACGATGTGAGGAAGTATATTCGTAGGTTGACATTATTGGATGACAGAATACAATGCTCGAGTAGTGTTTAATGCATTAAAAGCTTGTTTTCAATCTCAATGTGACCAAACCGGTGAGCTGCTCAATCTTCAAGGAATCTGTGCTTTTGACAAAAACAGCACTGAAGTGAGGTTTAATTAGGAAGGCCGGCCTTGACGCAAGATTCTTGCCTTAATTGAGAAGCCTTGCGTCCCACAACCTTGGTGGGTTTTGAGGAAATAAAGACTTTCTTGCAAGACTACATCCTGCAACCAAGGAGACTACATCCTGCAACCAAGGAGACTACATCCTGCAACCAAGGAGATGTTTCCGGAATTTGAGTTCATTGTCCCGGCGTTAGTGGAATGAAGACACTTGAATAAAACATCCAGAATAGAAAATTAAGCACATAAACGTGATTTGAATTCAATTTAAACTACTGTTTGTTACAATGTCATGTATAACATGGATGTCTAGTCAATATTTCCATCTTCATTGTTTTCTTACAAGCAGCAACAAGTTTGCAAATATGAAAGTTCGGTATTGAGTCTGTAGAAGTCAGCCGTAGATTTGTGACCATGATATTGGTGCACAAAACGTAGCAGTTCTCACATAAGAAACACAAACACTATGAATATTACTAGGGTTTCTTTACTTCATTAGTGTATTCAGTGAAAAAAAGTTGTGCCGTGAATGCTTGATTTACATGGATGTACCTGTACTCCTCAGAACCAATTGAGAGAATATTACAGTACCAGCTGGTAGATGTGGCGAAGCAAATTAAAGAATACATGTATATTAGATTATCTGTTTGCTTGTTCGGTGGCCGTGGGTAATGGCTCTGAGTTCGATTTGACTGAGTCCGCTTAGTAAAAATGAGTGGAACCCGTGACAGGCAGTCTCAACGGATTCTTATTCAGTCCAAAAATTGTACTGAAGTTCTAGTCCGTTTAAATAAATCTTTAGTGAAAGACTAGAAAAGTGCACATTGTGACAGCTGTCGGGAATAAGGTTCCAGTCGGTAATGTCGGTGAAAATGATCAGCAGCTTTACCGAAATTTTTTAGTATAGAAGTACATTGCACGTTAAAATTGAAAATTCAGAGGTAAATAACCATGTCACGATGAGAATAAGCCTTTACTCTCTCGGACCCAACGTCATTACTCCCCATCCTACCATCCGGACTGTCATCACCTGTGGATGGGTTTTGTGTGTAGCTATGTCTGACATCGATTCCGTTTTGTTGATTAGGGTCGCTTTCTGAGTTTCGTCTGATTTCCATTCAGTTTCACGTCTTGTCCAATTCCTAGTATTTCCAGTACAGTGAGGGGATTACGGATTTTATCGTTTCTTGGTGCGGTTGACCTCGCCGTAGATTGAATACGCAGAACACGAGAATCTCTTGTACTTGGTGAATGAAGTGAATGGTGGAAAGTGGAGAGATCTTGCGGGGGGCTCTGATTCTTAGGGCCCGTTCACACTGTACGACTTGAGACTGCGACTTGTTCTTGCTTCTAATGGACTGGTGAATGTTATCGCTGTCACAGTTCCATTTAATCCTGTACAACTCATTTGCTGTGATAAGAGGAATCGCAGTCGCAATCGCGCAGTTTGAACGGGCCTTTAACCTTATGACCAGAAGAGGAGTATAAGAAATCAGAAGATGCAGATTACACAGTGCAGATGTTATGCGATTCTACGTAAACTAAGAATAAATAAAAGATTTTGACACATGATTACCTGTGATGATGAGATGAAAAAATAGAAGAATTTGATAGTAAAAGGGTGATCTCATTGTGTGACCATGCTTATGTAGGACATTGTTTTACACTACTAGTATTTTCCATGCATAATTGGGAAGTGCGTGTGTGTTTTAAAATTTCTTTCTACAAGTACGTGGATCAAAAAGGGTCGGCTGCCATGCTGACCTCTATACAGTCAGCAGATGTCACACCAGAGGTGAATCTGGGGAGTAGTGCACAGGTAAGAAAGCATGCAAGCAAGACTTCCACCCTGGCTTTGAAACCCAGGGCAGACGTCACCAGAAGTTCAAAACAGGGTTATCAGTGGCCCCACGAAAGGGCCTTATGTCCTCCAAATTTTTTTTTAAAAAAATTGTTTTTGGTTTGTGCGTTCATTCCTTCGGGCCGTACAGAGAGGTCAAGGACATTGCAGTAAATTGTAGTGTCGCCCAATGACCGTCTCGATCCCGTTCAACTTTTCTTATGATATTATGAAATCAGACAATTTATGTCTCTATTATGTCATTCTTTTCTGTAGTTTTTTTTCGGCTGAAGGACGATTGCAGAGGACGAGGTCGTAATCTTCGTCCTAAATATTTTCGTCATTTATGATTGTCTGTGGCGGCTGTAAAGATATTGCATCACGTGTAAAAAGTTGACTTGTGGAGCCATGTCCATTCAGACCCACGCGCCATGCGATGTATATAAGGAGGAATTTAATGTAATGAATTAAGACCGGGAAAAGGGGATTTCCTCTGTAAGAAACTTTGGGAAGTGTGATAGATTGCTCCTGAAAGAAACGGAAAGCATAGAAGCATGGAAATGATAAGAAAAATCCTTAAAGTTGAGGTCAAAATGTGTTCTGAGCAACATTGATTCCCCCCCCCCCCCCCCACACACACACACACATACAAACACTAGACTTGGTTCTCTGCATATTTCAAATTTGGTTTGATGCGTTTTTGGGCTCCTTCATCTCAATATCTCTTTAACCAATATATTTAATCAATTTATCTCCACCTACCCACCAAAAGCAAAGTTATGGTTAAACTAAATCATGGAATCAGATGGAGCTTTTGTAGTTTGGTACCCCCGGCATTCTCAGTGTATTGTGCTTTGAGTGTGAGATTACTGTAAACCAGTAGATTACGGTTTCTTTAAGCTCTCGACGTGAGGTTTCAGTGACGCGACAGCCTCTCGGTACAATATCTTCTAATTAAATAGAAAAACTGGAGCTAATATTCAAGCAAGTAGGTGCATGTAGGTGTTCACGATCTACGTGCATGTACCATAGGTGAAAAATATTTTCAAGAGAAGCATAATTTGTACGGCCTTTTTCATCGAATAGATAGGAGTTTTTTTTTCCGAGCAAGCAACCAAGTGTTCCTGATAAAGTATGCTAGGGAAAAGTCAACATTTTCACAGAAAGCAGCAAATTACACTGAAATCACGTCTTGTAAAAATAAAGCTACTTTAGGTACAAAAGGGTGGCAACTGGAAACCACCGTACCGAGGGTCTAAAATTTTAAAATAGAAACAGAACTTTTAAAAAGAAAAAAGAGATTACAAAATAAAGATTACAAGAAAACCCTCCTGCGTGAATGGGGGAGGGGTACGCCATCCCTGGTCGGGGGGGGGGGGCATCCCTGGCCGGGGTACCCCCCCCCTGTTAACAGACAGACACCTGTGAAGCCATAACCTCCCGTCGCACTACATACGTGGGCGGTAATAAACTTTGAACTAACTTGACCGGGGATCAATGACAGAAATACTCCAGATACGCTCATCAAGCAGCTTCACTGTTGAAAGAAGCTAGACGCGCAGGAATACATGGCGTCAGCTAGAAATTACGTACTGAAATGTACATGTCTCACATTGATACTTGAATTAGCAAAATCTCGTTCGATTGTCTATTGTTTGTAAAGTCAGTGAGTTAAGACCCGAAGATCCTAAGTGATAACCTAACTTACCGCATTTCACATAATTGTACTTCGAATGGGAAATCAACAGACAATTCGATTCTAACGCAGTGGAACATCGCCTGTTGCGTTGTTTCTTTGATTATTAAAAGAGAAAACGACTATCAACGGACTCAAATAAACAAGAAAGCCTTCAGGTCAAAGGCCAACCGCTCGCGCCCATTGTTCCTATTCCATAATGCATCTGGCTTCCAGTCCTTCTGACCTCAACCTTCCTACCTTATCGAAAATGTGGCTCGATCATAAGTAGTGATGAATCAATGAATTCAGTTCAGGTTTATTTGTGGAACACGGGCTGCACTATTGTTTCTAAAACAAAGATACTTAACTATTATTCTATGAAGAAAAATTTAATCATTGGAATTTAATGTTAAAATATTAGAATCTAGTTGAACGCAATCTACAACACCAACTAGTAATCTATTTTGAGAGTAGTTTGGTTTATTTAGGGATTAAACAATGGTTACTGCAGTTTCGAAATTTTCTTCTTCAGACCTTGTTTGTAAAATATTAGAAACTATTTATGTTGTAATTTAAGATGGTTCTGTTGTAGGAACTTCAGAAATTTAATTAATTGACTTTGCTTCATTTATTTGAAACATCACATTCATTTGTACTTTCAGGTAAACCAGCAATAGCACACCGAGATCTGAAATCCAAGAACATCTTAGTAAAACGAAATGGACACTGTTGCATTGCCGACTTAGGTAATCAATATTATTATCTTCTATTTTTTTTAATTAAAAAATAGGTATTTGGTAGCTGAGACCTCCTGGTGTTGAGAAACGGCCCAGCTTTGGTTTCTGCATTTTGAGTGAACTTAAGACACGACTAACTCTCCTTGATGGGGACAGCTGGCCTTTTAAATTGTTCGGAAAATCATATCCATTTCCAAAAAAAACCCAAACTTTAATTCTTGTGCTGAGTTAATGTTACAATGTAATGTGATATTTTGTGAGCAAGTTACGTCTTTGACTGTCGCATCAGGATTAAAGAGAGTAAAAGGAAGGGAAAAAGTGATGTACCATTCGACCTGGAAAATTGACATTGCGTCTGAAAATTCCCCCCGGGGAAAGGACCTGGGACCAGGGACTGGTGTACACCCCCGACCCCCGGTGAACAGACAGACAAACTGAAAATATTACCTTCCCGTCGTACTTCGTACGCGGACTGTAAAAAGGAAATGAAACCTAATTTGTGACAACCGAAGTTAATTTTCAAACGGAAAATATGTTATAAAATTACTATTTTAAGGTTATGTTTATTTTATTTTACGAAACTTCATATGTAATCTCTCAATTCCATTTAATAATTAGGAATGTAATAACTTCAGCAATCATGTGGATTTTATGAGCACATGAATATCCCTTTGAGAACAATAAAGCAGTTGCTCTAACATCACGAATAAAGAAATGAAATTTACACGGGGACTCGTTCAATTGGATTCGAAGATCTGGTGAAAAAAGTTGCAATGGGAAAGATTCTGAAATAGACAATTGAATGTGACAATCTTGATAAAGTAGAATGCCAGACGTGTCCATTGGGAAATAGAAAAGCTGAGACAGCTGGTTCAGTGACAAAATAAAGCCTTACTATTTAATTTAAATATTTCCTTGTTGTATTTGATGGTAACAATTTTTATGGCTGTCATATGTATAATACATTCTTGCAGGTCTAGCTGTGAGACACAATTCGGTACAAGACTCGGTGGATATAGCACCAAATGACCGGGTGGGCACAAAGCGGTACATGGCTCCCGAGGTACGTATAATGGCTTATTCACACTGCACGGAGATGGGACGGGGACAGGTACAGGGAACTGGACCAGCACAATAGGAAACAATGGATCCTGGCTTCTGTCCCTGTCTCGGACCAGTGTGAACATTTCTGTACAATATATTGGGACCCATCAAGACAGGATAAAATGACAAAAGGTCCCGTTCTCTGTACCAGAACATAACCAAGAACAGTCGGTAACGTTTTCTTCGTTAAAAGTTGTTTTTGCACCAGGTATAAGCCTGCAGGTAGTCGTGATGAAAATAAAAAAGAGAAGAAAGTCCGACGGAAATAATAATTATTTTTGGTGTCCTTGAGCGCCGAATCTGACGCGTTCAGTTGTAATTAACAGCAAAGTACTGTAGTTGGACATAATGAATCTTATCAACTAGAAGATAGAGTATTAAATAACGTAGGTTGAATATCAGATTACCTGGATGAAATTGCAATAATACGTCGGGAAAACCGTGGACAGAAAAATCTTATGGCGAATTCGTGTTTATGCAAGTGTATGAAATAATAACACTGAAATGTCGCTTGATTTGAATTCAAAAATGAACAGCTGTGACAAAAAGAATGTTCTAAGGCATAATGTTAGCGTAATGCGAGGTCATCTCACTGGACAGAAATTAACATTTAGAGAAAATGAGCGCAGTTTGCACAATATTTCCCTTTGATGGAGGAAATGCGACAAGATGTTTGCGAACAGCCGTTCCTTATGTTCGAAATCTTTTTTTTCGCCCAGGTTTTGGATGGTACAATAAACATGAACCACTTTGAGAGCTTCAAGCGTGCAGACGTGTACTCATTAGGTCTGGTCTTGTGGGAAATAGCTAGAAGATGTTCCATTGGAGGTTAGTTCTATGTTCGAAGTGTTTTTCCTGTTTCGAGAACATTTAAAGCTCTGTTTACACTTAACGTCTGCGTTTGCGTCAACGCCAACGCCAACATTTGCGTCAAGTTTTGTATTGAGTGAATGGTGATGCAAACACACATGCAGAGAATAGGTTCAACCCAATTTTCTGCATCAATGTTTGCATCACCATTAACACAATGTTAAAGTTGATGCAAACGTTGATGTTGACGCAAACGCAGACGTTAAGTGTAAACAGACCATAAGTCCAGAAACAAAAAAACAGCGAGATTACGTTTTGGTAAAATTGGGAAACTAACAGACAAGTAGGTGTAAACATTAATCAATAACTGGGACCACATAATAACCATTTTATGGTACCAATAATTTCCCCTATGTACCAGTTTAATAACTCTTTGCAACAGGTATTTATGAAGAATATCAGCTGCCATACTACGATATGGTGCCGGGTGATCCTTCGCTGGAGGAGATGCGACAAGCTGTCTGCGAGCGAAAGCTGCGACCAGCCCTACCTAACCGCTGGCATGCACATGAGGTAGTGACTCTACATAAATTGTCATTGTGAAATCGGTTTGACAATTTTGTGGTTTTTGTTTGGAACAAAAAAATATCAATTCATTTCTGTAAAAAAAAAATAAAACAGCCAACTTTTTGGCAACGTGTCTCTCGAATCAAATGACGTCATGACGCCGTATTACGACGTGACATTATGATGCTGTATTTGTGAACAAAAAAACGATCACTATTTCATCAAGAGTCTCGAATTTTGAATTGGAGAGACAAAAACCGTTTATTATCTGCAGCATGGGTTCCGCATGTGTCTATGTATTACCACTTATAACTCTGTTGTGTTGCAGGCTCTTCGAGTGATGGCCAAGTTAATGAAGGAATGTTGGTACAACAACGGTGCTGCCCGACTCACAGCTCTACGCATCAAAAAGACGTTATCCAGTCTATCCAACGCGGAAGACTTAAAACTATGAACAAGGTGAACGGTTCACATCACTGTGAGTTACGGTAACAGTTTGGGTGTGAATGTTTCACACGTAAAAAATGACGTTTTTAGACGCTTGCAACTTGTTACCACACAACCACTATTACTGCAATTATTTGATATTACATGGCGGCAGTGTGAACACTGAAGGACAGTCGGTTTAAGGGAGGACTTGATCTGTACTGTCAAGGATTTAATGTTTACATAATGTCGTTTTTTGCTATGGACAGAAATGTGAATGTTCACACACAATACTGCCAGTATGCTATGTTGGCAAGGAACGCTGGATCCACACCAATCTTGTGAAAATTCACACAACTCTGCAAGGACACATTTAGTCGCGCCATGTGAACTTTCAGACCGGTATTGACGAGACCGATTCGTTAACTTAAAACAAGGATTTTTATACTGCACACAAAGGAGAATGTGTTTCCCATACTTTTTTTAAAAGAAACTTAATAGAAAAATAAAAATGAGATTTACTGACATAAAAGAAAATGGGAACAGTCACAGCAACGAGCGAGACTAGAGAAACGAGAAAGTAAAAACTCTTGAAAAAACCAATTGTTTGTGGAAGAGGTTCTGTCAAATGCAGGAAAAAAACCGTGTCAGAAAGGAAAACAAACAGAAGCTGGAACCGACCCGAAAGCGGCAGCTGTGATTCCGTTGAAAAAAAAACCCTGCTTAAGTTAAAACTAAAAGAGATTAATACTTCAGTAACAGCATGAATCTTCGAAGCCGAAAAAAAATCCTAATGCATCTCTGCGAATCAGAGCGCACAGGATTTCGTTTTGTTATCACAAGAATACTGAAATATTCATCAGAAGAACCATGTTTCGGGAAAAGTCATCTCTTGCAATGTATCATTTGAAACAAAAATAAATTCTACAGGACGTGTACGGCCATTTGAACCACAGAGACGAAATTGTGATGAAGGTCTCTGTGTGCTGTACATTGTGATTAGGCATGTAAAAAAATACACTGTAATTTAAGTATTAGTTAAGTCACGAATACATTGCGATTTTTTAAATTTATTATACAATAACGACAGACCTTGGAACAAGTTGATAATAATCATTGTACATATGTAGTGTAATAAACCTTTCTGGGGAAAGACGTTTTTTAATGAGGTACCGCGGAAACGCATTGCATTGTTTCTTTTCACCAGGAAACTTGCTTGCCTTGCGTGTTTCGGAGGGAATTAGAATTGCAGCTTCATGAAACTGAGATTGGTATAAATTTTTGTGAGCTGTGGATGGTATATGCCTAGGTTATGGCCCGTTTACACCAAGCGTCAGCATCAACGCAGAGTCAATGCTGCGATGACACCAGCGACACAGCTCTCATTGGCAAGAATAGAGTCACTCCAAAATCGGTTGCAACCGATTCTGGAGTGACTCTTTATTTGTTTCCATTGATTTCAATGAGAGCTATGTTGCAAGCGTCATTGCAGCATTGACTCTGTGTTGATGCTGACGCTTGGTATAAATGTAATTTGTAACTATAGTGATGAAGTCATCAGCAGGAATTTCACCGTCAAATGTGTTTGCAGGTGTAACGTGAAAGCAAACGCACATTTCCCCCTTTGTCGTAGACACTGAAAATTGTAGATATTAACCATGTATTAGAACATTCATTTGTATGCTACTATGGTACAGTTCGAACTCAATATTACGGCCATCTTTATGTACGGTTTAAGCCTTGTTTAGACCTAACGTCTGCGTTTACGTCAACTTTAACATTGTGTTAATGGTAATGCGAACATTGATGCAGAGAATGGGTTTGAATCTATTCTCTGCATGTGAGTTTGCATCACCATTCACTCAATACAAAACTTTACGCAAACGTTGACGCAAACGCAGACGTTAAGTGTAAACAAAGGTTTAAGGGTAGATCGTAAAACTGAGCTTCTACTGTACTTTTTTATATTTAATTGCAGGTACAAGCTAAATTACCTCAAATTATCATTATTACCTCAAATCTGTGAAGAGGGGATAGTTGGTAAAAATTCTGCTGGTGAGTTATTTCGAAGTTGCAGATTTTTGCGATAACGTTTGGAATTTGACAAGGAGATGGATTTGATTGTGAAGTCAGTTAGTTCTATTCCATTTTTGGTTTGAAACTACAGCTTGCGAGATACCAAGAAATACCACTCGATATAATACGATGTAAGCAAGCTTCCTGTTACATTGTACATCGTCTGTATGGTTTGAATATTTCTGCGGACTTCTTATGGAAAAAGCTGTGCTTTTATGAACCGCTAGTGTTTTCCCCTGTACTGTAAAATTGATTTTCTGAAAAGTTTTAAAAAACACTCTTTGAAAATGTGTTGCCATTTCGGTAAAATAAAATTTTGTAGTCATATAGCTGAAAGATTTGCCAGATCATTGTTTATCCTTCATAGTTAGTATACAGTACGGCTGGGCCTAAACCGAGTTCAGCCAAACGCGAGAGAACATATATCTGTACTTTCCTAGCACTAAAGGTGCAGACATTTTACAAATCATGTGAAACTGTGTACTGTCAGTAGGTGTGTATGCGTCCCGGGTCAGTATCGCAAGCTGTAAGGGCTGGTTTACACCAAGTGTCAGTGTCAACGCAGAGATGTGATGATGCTAACGATATTGGCCTCATTAAAAACAATCGAAACTGGGTCCCGCTTGCAACGAGTAACTTAATTCACAACAAGAAAGTCCTCCTGCGTGAACGCAAGAGGCATACCGCCCGCTGCGTAGCCAACCTATCCCCGGATGTCCCCAA
>JBCAUG010547845.1:0-14756 GCA_038406175.1 Haplosyllis leylae | reverse complement strand
TTATCGGTCTCGGTGCAGTGTGAAGTGGTCTGCATATTATAAGGGAACCCATTCTTATCTTTCTAGGCATCGGTCTCGGTCTCGTTCTCAGTGTTGCTCAGTGTGAAAAGACCATTATTCTTTCGTCTTCCAGCTAAAGTTTTCCCACACTTCATGTAGACAATATATTCATTTTAACCAATGTAAATGTCAGCTAAGTACATGTCGAGTTGAAGTAGGAGTAGATTCTTCCTTTGTGTCAAATCAGCATGGGTGTAAAGCTCCTTATCTTTTAAGGTTTTCTATTGTTAACTAAACAAGGAAAGGTTTCGCTGAAAAGTGCGGAGTCGGAAACGGGCCAGCAGGAAGATGGAAAAGAGTTGGATAAGATTTTTGACCCAGGTTGTCCGTCTTGTGCTGGAGAATAGAGATAAATCAGTTTTAATTGCTATTTTTGTTGCCTGTTCTCTCTGCTCAGCACACCCTCCCGAGAGAAATATTCTGTCTCAAAGCTGTTATCATTGCTTGTTCATATGTAAACAGTCATACGGTGTCAGCCTCCTGGTTGTAGTTTTCCCGACAACTTGCGTTCAAAATGAGATTTTAGAAAAATCAACAATAAAACACTAGTTTAAGATTATTTCATTTGGGTTTTTCCACGATAGATAAATCTGTGAGATCTGCCACATCTAACAGATATTGAGTGCTATTTTTAAGAACTTTGACAATTTAAATTTTACAGGTTATGGTTATTTAAGATAACTGACCCTTGCTAGAACGTGTGCACTTCATTAAGTTAAATAGCTGTCGCCTGCAAAAGCAAAGAGTGGAAGTCCACTCCTGGATCTGTCAGATCTGCCAGATATTGCTACTTATAATAAAAAAACTAGATTCACCATCGGAAACTAAGAGGAAAAGGAAAAATTTAAACTCAACGAAGGAAGCTTCACTGGTGGCAGTAACTACAGGAACCAAACAACCAGGGTGTCAGCCAAAATAAAAAAAATCACTGAGGAACCTTGTTGTGACGTGCCAGGCTTGTACAGACGGTTGTGGTGGTAAAGAATCATTGAGCAAAGAAAGAAAACAGACTGCACATAAGGGGAAAGTTTGTAGATATTGTGTTGGTCAATGACGTAGGTTTTGAAAATTAATGAGACTTCATGAATTGAGCAGATATACCCCAATACAATTGAGTTATTATGGAGAAAAAGAAAACCAGATCATGCCGTCACCTTTTAATCATTTTTCATAATATCCTACAGTGGATAGAATTCTCGAATCGCAGTTTTGAGGAAAACACCGAACTTAATCAATAATGTAACTCTACGTGTCACCAATTATAATTTACTCCTTGGATCCGATACTTTCTGCCTGTGAAGCATAAAACTCTGATAACGGTGAAAAAGGTCTTTTCTTCTCAACTTCGATTCTTAGGAAGCTATCTCCAGTTTAGGACACTATGACCTTGATCTTCGATCATATCTGTAATGATGAAGCCAAACAAATCTCGTTTGCTGAATTTGCCAACAATATACCCTCTCAGAATCAATCTAAGAATTGCTAAACATGTGCCTGTAAAGGTCCTGAATTGACCACGGTCTTCTGAACAAAGATTTGACGGGAAAAGACAGGCCACACAGCCTTGCTGCGGGAAGTAATCTTCTGCAGGCCTGATTTATACCACTCAATGGTGTCTTGTTCCCATTAACGACTTACTGTTTCTGCTCGAATAAATCCTTTCCTAAACTGGCCCAAAGTCGCACGTAGCTCGCAGTGTAAATTACGAGATTGATTCTGGGTCCCTTTCACGTCCATCACGCACTTCTCACTCACTGTAATTCTAAATTACCAGAGAGACACGCATTTCTAACTGGGTAATAAGTTCTTTGGTTATTTTTAAACCTATTTGTAAACAGGAGCCGAACAGTATTATGACTAGAATTTGATTTATCAGTTTGTGAATAAAAAAATGAAATATTCTATAATATTTTGTAATGTTGTGGAAAGTAAGCAAATATACAACATTCTAATCTACCAATGTGAGCTGAAATACTCAATATCAGAGAAAAATGCCATTTTGCTGTTCATTAGGGAAAAAACTTACTTTGTTTCTTTGGTTGCACAATGCAGCTATATACCCTTGTTATGATCTTTCCCAAAAGAAGCATCTTCAAAAGGTAATCATAGGTAGCTATATAGATCTAACTTGGATGTAATATATTCCCATTGCACATATATTTACCTTGTAAGCTTCACATAATAAAGGAGATATAGAAGTTCGTGCATTAAAATATATACCAAATCCTACCACCTTCATTTTCTTTCATGCCGTCTTTTGTCTTTTCCTTTTTGTCTTTGGTGATATTTATGCTACAATGAGGTTTCATATCTCGCTTTGATGATTGTGAGATTCAGCTACTTCAGTGGATGAAATTAAGTAAATGGTGCTTTTGTGGAAACATGAATACAAAACGCACTGCAAAGTGAATGTGGGAGGAATCCTTTTCAAAATGTAAAAATATTTCCCTTGAAATATTATTTCTGTCTCGCCTTTAAAGTACGGACCTCATATCAATCATTTTTCTTGAAACCATCAACAGATTGATAAAATAATCCAAAAAATCTGAAGCTAAAAGCAAGGAAGTACCGAAACTCTAACGGTTTGGGTTTTTATGGATAGTTTAGGAATGCATTGCTTGTCTGGGTGTTTTTAATTTACACGAAAACCGAGACATTCAAGAACCATTTCACAGTGAGGCAGGGTGCCGCAAAACCTATTTTGTTAGGTTTTTTGGAACTAATTCAGCAAAATCTAATTAGAAGCCCAGGTAATGAGTTGATGGTCAAAAATACTCTTCATGAAACAAGTGCGTTCAGCTTTAAATTTAACTACCATATGTCATGACGGAAATCATCGCAAATGTCGGAAACAAGAAAGAATCTTGCCACATTTTCATGACGGTGAAAACAGAGTTGTTTTTCACTGACAGAGAGGATTCACGGTTGTTACTCAAATCTATTCGGATCATTAGAAGAGAAACGAAGCGTAAATTGTACCAAATAGACGGTAGTCTAGTTTTTCATAATAATTTTCACATGTTTTGTTATTTTGATCGACTTTGAACCTTAATCTTGACACCTTGTCCTTCAGTCAAAGTTTCATCAGTCAGCCAGGACAACACGGGTCGTATTCAAATTGACATGCGGGCCAGGTGCCTGGCTATTTCTTCAGACCTCACGCCCATTTTCATGTCCATTTTAAAGTAGAAAAAAGGCACTTCTGTTTTCATTATATTTCAGTCCACTGTACACTTTGGTCAGTATTTTTTAACTGGCATCCCAGTCCGTATACCAATTTGAATACAACCAGTACTTTGCAAAATATTTGTAGCCGCTCCGTATTTGAAGTATGTTGTGAGCCTAAGCCTTAAGAAAACAAGGGCGCTGTAGAATTTCTATCGTTCTCGTTATCATTGTCCAATGTTTTCAATTCTTGAAGGCGACCCTTATATAAAAAGTATCCTTTTGCTGAACCCTATTTTCAGCATCAACAAGTAAACACATTCTCAAGAAAATTAAAGCTAAATATCAAATGCTGTGACAGTAACAGCAATCATTCAGAAATGTAATATTTTTCCACACAGGTGAAACTATGAAATTTACAGAGCTAATTAAAAGATTTAAATTTCAAAGGAAGAAAAGAATCCGAACTTCTTGCAATGTGTATTTGGATATGACACTTTTAACTCATATGGAATATTTTGACATTATAAAATCAGAGATACAGGGTATACATTTATATGTACATTACTATAATTACCGGATAGACTGATATAGATGTCGAGTGTTACATCTCCTGCGCGAAAACGCAAGGGGCATACCTCCCGAGCTCTATCCTGTCCACGGCATATCCTGCTGGACGGGGGGGGGGAGGGAAGGGTGGGGATGTGGGGTGGGGGTGCTGTGGGGTGGATACCCTGTCCTGGTCCTGGCTGGGGGAGGGGGTGGGGGTGGGCCCAGCACCAGGACAGGGTACCCGCCCCATTCCCCTTGGTGAACTGACAAAGCGAAAACATTACCTTCCCTCGTACTTCGTACACAGGCGGTAACAAATTTGGAGCTTTTCACGTGAATCATCCTCTGAACGAGCATTGTGGGTTAAAATTATTTGTCTGCATTCAAAATCTGTTAATGGTGGGAAAATCCAAAGAAGTCTATTAAATTTGTCATTCTGTACTCCAATGTAGATTCGGTCCACCTGTGCAGGCCAGCATTGTCAATAGAGTTTTTCACGACAGGCAAATCTGACAGCTCTGTCAGATCTGCCAGAAATGAAATGCATTTTTTAAGAATAATTACAATTTAGAATTTAAAATGTAAGGGTTATTTAATATTTTCAGTACTTGCTAGATTGTAGGTAGTCAAATAATTAACACAAACAACAGCAAGGAGTAGAAATCCACTTAAAAATCTGTCAGATCTGTCAGAAATGCGTATCATGAAAAACTAGAATGCTAGAATCTGAAAGAGAGAAAAAGTCAAATGTTCACCAGTAAGCAAGGATAACACGAGTCACATTCAAATTTACACTCTGAACTGATCTGGAACATTACTACTAACTGGCTGTACCGATTCGACATTTGTGCTCTGAAAGTCGTTCACTTTCACTTTTCAATTACAGAATTTTGCTCATCAACTTGTCAGCCCATTATGGGCTATTAATCTCAAAGTGGTGACCTTGAACAAATATGTAAGAAACCACTTATTTCATTGGCTAGCATGCAAGGTCACCTTGACATTGAGAAACATTGCTCAATTTTGGAAAGAGTACCGATTGAAAAGTTGACTTTTTTCAGGCCCTACCCCCAGATTTCGGTCATAAAATGTCGAATCAAGTAGAGCCTTTGACACTTCTTTGAATCATTAATATCGTTTTAATTTGTTGGACTGATTTCAGAGATGGCGGTTGCTTTCATGTTTTTTGACAAAAATGGAGATGGAGTGATAACGGCCAATGAATTCGGGGAAGTCATGAGAACCATGGGGGAGAATCCCACGGAAAAGGAACTCTTGGAAATGATTGCGGAAGTGGACATAGATGGTAAGAAATTCTTAAATAATTTTGGAAGCAAGAGCGTTTTTAACCAAAGTGATCTCAATGAATTAACTGAACGTATAACCACGCAGACGATGATTAATGAAAATTTACTCCCTATTACTAATTGTGGAAATTTATCTATTGCTGACACAGGTTATTCCTGGCAATCATGGCACTGGATTTTGTCATGACTCACTGAATTCCGTGGGACAACAACTGTAGATTCTGTCTGAAGCTTTCGTGAAGCACTGACTGCTGCAAATAAGTCATGAATTTTCCTTGAAATGAAGTAGTCAGTATTAATACGGCACAATGTGAAAATTTGATCTTACAGGAAGCAGTACCATAGATTTCAAGGAGTTTTTGATGTTGATGTCAAGAAAATTGGCCAGTGAGGACAGGGAAAATGATATTCGTGCAGCTTTCAAGTAGGTCTTCGCATGTCTTGGATTTTTTTAGTCGCAACTGATAAATAAGTTTGATGAAAAATATCTTTACGAATAGGACTGATTCAGCTATTTTGTGGTTTGTAGGGTCTTTGATAGAAACGGGGATGGTTTCATCAGTGCAGCAGAATTACGAACCACGATGACAAATATGGGTGACAAATTAACAGACGAGGAAATGTATCAATTCATGACTGATGCAGATATTGATGGAGATGGACAAATCACTTATGAAGGTAAATGTTCTGACAATTTGACATGTCCAGAATAAACTGATTCTTGTAAAGGCATTCTGGATAAATCCCAGATTTATTCTGACACTCTTATTTCAAGAAGTAATACATTGATGTCATAAGATCAAAGCTTCAAATTTAAATCATTTGTAGAGTTTGGATTAAGTCATCAGAATAAAACAGGGATTGATGCTAGATTCTGTTATGATTCTGTTTAATACAGTTGTCTTTGTTTCATTTTAGAATTTGCAAAAATGCTGCTGGGATGATTCTCTTTTGAACATCTTTGTGATGATCCTCGACACACCCTGTGGCATTGGGAGGACTGACCAAATTGTATCAGGAGAATCGACTTCTAGTCTGTCATAATTTTACAATTTAGTGGAAAGTCGAAAAGCCAAACTGAGCCTTTTCTTTCAATATCCACAGGCGCTAAAGTGCTTGTTTTCGGGGAAAAACTGAAATTCTTTGATGCGTGTACCTTTCAATGCATGGTTATGAATTTTCAGCAGCAGAAATCGGTCAAACGATATGAGGTTGCGATAAAGTAAAGAGTTTTGAATTGTAATGAAGTGACGTCTTACTGTTTCTTTTATTGTTGACTTTATTGAAACATCAAATGAAGCAAAATGAAACTGGAAATGAAAGAAAGTCGGTGAACAGAATTGTGTCATCACACAAATAACGAAGAAACAAATCACTGGCACAGGCGGACCCCGAAATGATGTACTGACACTTTAGATTTCTTTTTGTCGCCTTTTTACATTGGTCTATGGAAAATATAAATATATCTTTGATCTGATAACTCTCAATTTTGTACATTTTTAGAGTTGAATTCTGAGTACAGTGTGATATCAGAATAAAATTTTGCACTGTTGCAAAAATAAGGAGCTCTAATAAAATGTGCTGAAATTGTGCAGTGAAAATTGGGTTTGAAGTGAAAATATTATTTTATCTTCATGTTAGTGAGATATCGCTATTCAGCAGAGTTATAAAAATGACGTCTCTCATTTAGACACAGTTTTTCCCTTTCACACTTATTTCCAAAACTATTCATGTATGGCACTGGAATGCAGGGAGTTGGTGTGGGTATTTAGTGACTGAATTTCAAAATTAAATCATGACAATCCTACTCGATCACGATAAAGGTAGTACCATATGCCAAATAATGGTATGAAGTACTGATATAAACGGTACAGAGATAAAACTCACAAGTCAGTACACCGGCTTGGAGGCCACCCGTGACCTGGGTTATCTTTTCTGTCTATCCATGAATCTGTCTGTGTGTCCGTTTCAAGTTTTACTTTTGAACTGCTTGAGTTAGGAACATTACTTTGATAGTCAAAAAGTGAAAATAATGTTTTAAAATTCAGGAAAATGTATATAATTTCAGTTGATTTTATGACAGCTGTATTGTGGGGTCTTTGATAACACGTCCTAAGGTTCATGCAATTCAGTTGCCTTTACTATCTACATTCTCAGCCAACCCACCACACAATGGTAAATTACGTGATTATTTAAAGGAAATTATAAGCTTTCCGTTTCCAATGGGCAGGTTTTATTATCATGTCTAGAGCCAATGGCCACCCTTATTTAGACTTTTACTGTCTCTGTTCGAAACTGGAAATCCATATAAATTTCCACATTCTGTCATATCTTCTTAATTTATGTGAATGTTTATACACTTCAAATAAAAGTTATAATGTGACTTTCAAATTAAACACTCTTTACACATTTATACACAGATCACAATTGCTAAAGCCATGGCCCATGGTTTTCTGGGAATGTGCCTTGGCAGTTTTATGATAAGTAGGCCTGCTTTAGGCTCCAGTCATTGGTTGGGATTTGATATAGAATGCTGCCATGAAGTCATTTTACAACATCATGAGACAGCATTTAGACCATGTTCATGACATCATTTTGTTTTGTCAATGGCTGCAGTCCAAGATTGCCAACAATATGTTTAAGTTGAAGATTGATCCAACTTAGTGCTTTTTGCTTTTCATTGCAAGTCTCTATGTGGAATGGTAGAGTTATGGCAGCCATTTTTGTATTTTCTGGTAATAGCTATCATCCAAGGTGGCCAAAAATATGTTCAAATTGGACATTGACCCAAACTTAGTGATGTTTATTTTTAAAATTTTTGTTGTAAGTTTCTGAGTTCAATAGTGGAGTCATGACAGCCATTATTGTGATTTTCTTGATTATAGTTGCCATCCAAGATAGTTGACAACATGACAACTGGTCAAAGATGGCCACCTGAAGGTCACTTCTATCAAAACTGGAATTTTAGGATTTTCTATATTTTTTTGGTTTCTGGGTTTTCTGATGTTTGCTGCATGGGTTCAATCTCACATTACATAATAATAATAATAACATTTTTTAACTTGTGTGGGAAAAATTTACAAAATTTTGGGCCAAAATCGTCCGTAAACCTCCTCCTGTAGAAGTCATCGATTACCACAGCCAATTTCTGGATAAGAAGACATTTCAATTTCAAGTGATCAAATTCCCCACTGAAACACATTGTCAGACCTTAATAACAGTTCAATTTCCCGTCTCCTGTAAAAAGAGAATATAGATGATAATTTAAAGAGTGTATGAAGCTGATCTCCCTTCAAAGCCAGATATGATAAATGATAAGGTTTTAATCCGCCCACAATCTAAAAGTAAATTTTTGTTACATATGAATTTCAAAGATGGAATTAACAGACAGTAAAAAGCCAGTGTATCATTTTCATTTGCCCCACCCAGTTCTCTCGTAGGGTGAATGGCAATGGGGTATAGTGTTTTTATCTGATCTCCAAGGACCTACTACCGTCCCAGGACAGGATGCTGCGTGGGGCCAAGGAAGTCGATGTAGATTTAATGATTTAAGAGTATCAACGACGTAACACGTGAAATGTTTATCGCAAATAGCGTTTCATTAGGAGAAAATTGTGCATTGGTCGCCAACCAATCAGTGGACTGTCGCGCTACAATCCTATTCACTATTAGTCTAAACTCTATAAAGTTGTGAAACATTGGATTCAATTGCCCTGTATTCGGTGTCGGAATGCACAAGAAATTTCCTAATGATAGATTAAAGTGATAGGTTAGACTGTTACCATTATCACGAAAGAAACATTCAATGCTTTAGTTTATGACATCCAATGTGAAACTTCGTAGACATGTTAGGATGGAATAATTATTAACCTTGTATGTTTTCTTCAGCAGTCGTCAACCTTATCTCTTTGTCAGATACTGTTTCTTCCAAATCTAAAACAATGCGAACTGCCCATTAGCACTTGTACAGAGCAAATCTCGAAGCGATTAACAGCTGATAAACAGAAAATATTACTGTTGATATTTGTTTCTGCTACAGAGATTCTTGTCTCGTGATCAGCAGTTGTTCCCTCAAGTGTTTCCACCCTCACTTCTAGTTCAGCTACAGAGCTGTTCCCGTCACCCCCTCCATTCTCCTCCAAAGCGGTTACCCGGAAATCCAATGTCAATGTTGTCGCCTGCAAATCTACAGTAAGTATTTGTGTAAATATCAAATGTACCAAAAGGATTTTTGTTAAATCATCATTAGTTAAAAAAATAAACAAAAAGAGACTTTTGAAAAATGAAAGGTAAAAACATACTTTCGAGATCATCTTCAATTAGATCAAGTTCACTGATAATGCCATCTGACGTCTCTTCCAAATTTAAAAGCCTTTCATCCTGGATGACTTGTTCATCAAACAGGAAGTCCACGTTTTCGTCCACTTCCACCAGTCCGACATTGAGACCTGTGATGTCTTCCGCTATCCCCACAACCTGCGTCTCCAGAATTGTTACTGGTTCCTCTATTGTCATGTTCTGAATCAACTCTACGAAGGATTGCACAAATTATAGAAATCCGACACAAACAAAGCCAACGATCAACCAAATACTGCTGTTTTCAATCTGCACTTCATAGAGTGAAATACCTACTGATGTTACACTGATCACATCGAACGTTGGAGACCAATTCTTTTATCACCAAATCCTGCAGTTTAATTTCCAGCTTCATTTCCTTCAGTAGAAAAAATACAGAATGTGTGTGCGTGGGTTTGTCTGCACATTTGTGTGTATGTGTATGTGTGAGTGTGCGTGCGTGGGTTTGTCTGCACATTTGTGTGTATGTGTGTGTATGTATGTTTGTGTCTGTGTGTATGGCCATTGTTTCTTGTTATTAAAGGGGTGTTTACACATAGCCTTCTTCAACCCGTAGCCAAGAACATAATGCTATGTTTGTCAGCCCACGCTTGTTTAGCATTGTGTCAATGGTGACAATGTGTACCTAATTCCAGACCGAATGAATGTACAATATGGGTGGTCTTATATGGGTGCTGACAAGTGATTTCAAACTATTTAATGATAACTGAAAACCACTTTAACAAATCACAAAATCCTACTCACCGAGTTTTCTTCTTTCATCTGCTGCAGCTGTTGATCCATCCGGTTGAATCGAGCCTAGAAAATTTAATTGTTAATAAAATACATATGTAGGTAATCCTGGTCTCTAATTTCAAAGAAAATAACACTAATCTATCCTACCGCGTTTTCTTCTTTCAGCTGTCTCAACTCTTGATCCATCAAGTTGAAACGATCCTGTGGAAATTTAACAAACGTGGTTTCAGCGATGTCGAATAAAGTACAAAAATAAAACACATGAGTGAAATTTAGTACTTGAGCTGTGTAGAATACATTACATACCTCAAGTTCCTTGTCAGTGACGGATACGACACCGCCCAGTGAACAAGTAACAATCAACAATATGGTTAGAAATTGTATCTTCGCCATAGTTACCACTGTACAAGTACAGGTTGATAGGTGGTGATACAGACACTAATTTATACAATAAAATGTTATCTTTGTCCTGAGAAGAGAACACATGTTGCTTTATATAAGTTTGATTTTATAAAGAGTTTGAAGTATCAAAATCTAATACATCAATAAATCTTGGTTTAGGGTGAATTTTAGTACATTACATTTAAGTGCAAATTAGTCCTTAGAACGGAAGTTGGTAATTTCCGACGAGACTATATTTGGTCATACTTGAGAATTTGAATTCAAATTGTTACATTGGTGTTATCTTTCACGAGAACAGAACACATGTCGCTTTTACAGTGTCTGAGGTATCAAATATGACTTATATAGAGAACCATCTTAGTACATAATATTCAAGTGCAAATTTGTCCTTGGTTCGGAAGCAATTCGTGTGAATAAATTACTGATCACTCAAATAAATGCAAGGCAACATTAGCAGTTAGCTTGTGAGATTTGAGGCCTGTTCAACACCGAGCGTCACAACGTAACATTGACGGGCGGCACCTTTGATCTTTTTGACTAGCGCTGTGACGGACAGAATGGGTTGCATACCCATTTGCCCGTCAACCACCCCACAGGAACATCCCTAATTTCTGACTAAAATGACAATATCGATAATATCAATAATTTGACAGAATCACACAATTGCGGAGACGTGCAAAAAGCCACATACGCCTATGGGTTAAATTAACCCAAAATTAGGCATCACCAGTGCTACGGAGATGAATGAAGATGAAGCTATAACTGCATGGATATATCAGGATTATAATAGAATTATTGGATATACGAAAAAGTTGAGTTATTAGTGAGTATCTGCTAACTCTATAAACGATAATGAGTGAGTGCCAAAAAGCAACGCGATAATTTCGACCTATTAGCACTTGAAAAGAATTGTTAAAAGTAGAAACAACACAACTATGCAAATCGCCCTTAAAGGCTGAACTGCAAGCTAATAAGGGAATAACAAATACCTATTGTCGATTATCATGAGTGCATTAAGGGAAGGAACATTGGAATAACATTGTCGCTTAGCGTGAGTGCATTAAGGGAAGAAACATTGGAACAACATTAGCGTGAGTGCATTAAGGGAAGAAACATTGGAATAACATTAGCATGTTCTAAAACTCACAAATGTCGAATGATGACAAGAAGGGATTATTAAAATATATAAACATATTAGGAACAAAAAATAAGGAAAGAGAATACGTGGATAGTAGTACTACACGATTGAGAGCCCAACAACGATTGCCTAGAAAATCAGCCCAACACCAAGACAGTGTTTCCCCATCCCCATCTACAAAAAAGAAGAGAAAGCTCACTGAATTAGACCATTTCCTCAATCCGAAGAGCAACAAAAAACCCACAATGAGCACCACCACTGAATCATCCAACATCGCCACAGCTCAAAATCCTCCAGAAAAGGTACAAAAACCCAAATTAAAGCTATCGCCAGAACTGCAAGAACTTAGAAATGAAATGAGCTCTGACACGGCAGCAATTATTGCACCCCTGCAAGAGAGCATTAATATTCTTCTTGCTACTAAAGGCAGAAATGTTATTTGTGGCTCAATCTACCGAACTCCCAACACCAATGTGAAGGCATTTCAAAGTAATTTCAATACAATGATGACATCATTAAAGGTGGAAACACGTAAAGATGTAATTGTTGGTATGGACCACAACCTAGACTTCCTGAAATCTACCCAACACAAGGACACCAATCAGTTTGTAAACTCCATTCTAGACAAATCACTCCTACCCCGTATCACACGACCAACCAAAATAACTAAGACCACAGCTACCCTCATTGACAACATATTAATAAACAGTCGGCTTCATGCACTCCAAAAATGTTGCATTATTCTACATGACATTAGTGACCACTTCCAAAGTATGCTGATGATTGACAAAATTCTATCAAAAAAAAGAGAACCTAAAATGGTCATTTCCCGTAGCATCACTGACTGTAAACTAGAAGAATTAAACCAGGAACTTGGCAGACAAAGATGGGATTTACAATCCCAAGATGTCAATGCAGACTACTCTAACTTCATTAGGAAATTGACTGACACTATTGACAGCATAAATACCCTTGAAAGAAATTACCATTCCAGCCAAACAATATGTGTGCGAACCTTGGATAATGAAAGGACTGAGAAAGTGCAATAAAAAACAATTGAAGCTTTACGAACTGACTCTTAAAGGCAAAAACAATGATGACATTAAGAGGTACAAACAGTATCAGTCGACCCTCCAAAGAATAAAACAGAAAAGTAAAATAGACTACTTTATGAATCAATGTAATAAATTTCATAGTGATACTAAACGGTTGTGGAAAATTATCAACAATGTAGTGAAATCAAATACAAATAAAATGAATACAGTTGACAAAATTAATGTCAATAACATGGTGGTAACAGAATCTAGACAAATCGCGAACGAGTTCAGTAAATATTTTACCTCCATAGGTGCTAAAGTGGCCGCTAAAGGCAAAAACAGCAACAACAGCATCGAACACTACCTGGCAAAAATAACTAGAAACAAACATAGCATGTTTCTGTCACCATGTACTGAATATGAATTAAATAAAATCATTGAGGAGTTACCGAATAAAAGTAGCAGTCGATACGATGACATAAACAATATCCTTAAATTAAATTACACATTCTGGCACCATTGACCAAAATATTCAATACTTCGCTGTCTAGTGGAACATTCCTGAGTGATATGAAACTAGTAGATATTGTCCCACTATACAAAAATGGAAGCCCGGCATTACTAACAAACTATAGACCCATATATCCCTCCTACCAACCATATCCAAACTGTTAGAAAAGTGCATGTACTGCCGAATATATGAATTTCTAGTCTCAAATGATGTTTTATTTAAAAGCCAGTATGGATTTCGAAAATGTCACTCATGTGAACATGCAGTCACTGAATTAATTGGTGAAAATTGCAAAGGCCTGGAGAACAATAAGCATACAATAGCACTTTTTATCGACCTTTCAAAGGCCTTCAATACAATAAATCACAACATCTTGTTCAGTAAATTAGAAAGATATGGAATTAGAGGCATTGCCCTAGAATGGTTTAAAAGCTACCTCAGTAATAGAACTGTCCGAACTAAATGCCAGACTTCCATGCAAAGTGGTACATGTTACTCTACAGAATATCCAATTAACATTGGGACCCCCCAAGGCTCTTGCTTAGGGCCCCTGATTTTTTTAATATTTTGTAATGACTTGTACTGACCTGTGCAAAGGAATACTCTTTGCTGATGATACAACTGTCTATAAAAGCCATCAGAACTTACGTGATCTTGAATGGTGTATCAAGCACAATCTAGAAATATTATCAGACTGGTTCAAAGCTAATCAACTAAGCATGAACTGCTCCAAATCAGTGAGTATGTTATTTAGTAACAAAAAAAACCTACATCTAGACCCGATTAGAATTGGAGACGTGACACTAAAGGCAGAAACTAGTACTAAATTCTTGGGAATCTGGATGGACCATAAATTGAGCTGGCAAATACACGTAGACAAAGTTATAAAGAAAATCAAAAGTAATATGACATTATTAGAACATGGGAAAAACTTTCTCAATATCCATAGTAAAAGGGTATTGTATTTTGCACAAGTACAAAGCCACCTCACTTATGGTTTAAGCATCTGGGGAAACATGATACCGGTATCCACTGCTGCTAAACTCCAAAAACTACAAAACAAATGTATCACATTAATCAATGGTAAAGAAGCCACTAAAGGCAATTACACTTCTCTTGGTATTTTAATGTTCAATGATTTGCTTAGACTAGATAATTGTAAATTTGGTTTCAAGCTTAAACACAATGAATTACCACCAAGAATCATAGAATTAGCTAAGTCTGACCATCTGGGTAAAACTCTAGTAAAAGCACATGGCTACAATACCAGACAAAAAAGTCTTTTGAACAAACCAAAAGCTATGAAAAACCTTTACAAAAATTGTATTGTTTACAAAAGTATGGAAGCCTCAAGCCACTAAAAATTGTGTAACAGGTTGAGATTTATCTCTTGCATGAAGTTTGAGGAGAGGAGCGAAACCGCAACTGTATTTGGCTTCCGATGGCCAAAAGAGCATCATTCCGTGTCTCAAACATCTCCTCAAGCTTTCCCG